>SNQJ01S0008722.1:213874-225514 GCA_010110895.2 Picea sitchensis
AGGACCTAGGAGGCCTTCGATGATAAATTCTTTGACTAGTGGGCCCATCATATTCTAGTGATAGAGGACTATACCTATGTAGGGATAAGATTCCTTAGAGATCTTGAAATTCCCTTGCCCCCTAGCGAGGATTGCGATGAGATAGGTAACACATTTTTTAAAGTTATAATTTTTTTAATTTTTATATATATCCTTTTTATCTGTGTTAGAGTACTAAATTAAATCTCCGTTATATACATATGTGGGACAATTTCGACCGACAGACTTTGCCAGGACTAGGCATCATGCTCGACCAGAGGCAGG
The DNA here is from genome assembly GCA_010110895.2 of Picea sitchensis. Classification (NCBI taxonomy): domain Eukaryota; kingdom Viridiplantae; phylum Streptophyta; class Pinopsida; order Pinales; family Pinaceae; genus Picea; species Picea sitchensis. The sequence goes on from SNQJ01S0008722.1 coordinate 214,178, forward strand.
ACGAACAACAATAGGAGGACTAGTAGCTGCAGGATGACCCCCAGCCGGAGAGGCTGATAGATCCCTACGACGAGTAGAGAGGAACCTCACTACTCTCACTCGCACAATTCCTATGGCCAAGATCGAGGATCTTCCCCTGACTATGTAGCCACATGTGGTAGGGGTGCCTCGAACCTGGTTCCAGTTATTCTAGTGTCTTGCAAACATCGTGGTCCACTACAGCAGGGCCAATAGGCCTAGATCTTAGATAGCATTGGACTACTTATGTGCCGAGGGCACTTTTTGTACTATGTATTTTTTACGGCTTAATCCCACCGATGTATACCGACTACTTTTGAGGATTTCATGCCCAATTTGTACTAATGACACCACTTTTGTACACACACACACACACACACACACACACATATATATATATGTATATATATATATATACATCTTTCTTGTTTTATGGATGACATTTTTACAAATGTATTTACATGTGTATGTGTGTGTTTTATGTTTACATGTGAGCAACATTCCAATCTAAAACTTTATTAGCTAGAGTATCAGTTAAATGATCAAAGCTCCTAAGAACATGAATATAAGTAATATAATCAAAAGATCATTTTAAGAGACATACCCTAAGTAATCGTCGGTGAAGAGTGGGATCATACACGCAGTAAACCCCATTTAACTGGGACACAACCAGTTGACCATTTAAATAAAACCAGAGGTGAGAAATACCATGTGACAAAGCATCACATAGTAATTCTATCACTGCAATGTACTTGACAACAGTATTGGTTGCCTCGCCTAGAAAAATACCTCTGGAAGATAGCAACTGGACTCTAGGTGTGAAAATCACCCAAGCCATAGAAGAAAGCCTCTGAGTGTGTCGGCTAGCGTCATTTGTGAACCCAACGTAAACCTCTGATTCACTTGACATCTTCCACAGTGAAAAAGAGAACATAAATAACTACACGTCCATAAAAGGGAAAAGAAAAAAATGTATAAAAGACTATACATATATACAAGAATCCACACATAGGTGACTGACCTAAGAGTAGTACTTCTTAAGGTAGAGCCTATTTCTAGGATCCTCTAAGGTATTTCCCTTGAAATCAACCAAATAGTAAACACCCTTCTCTAAGACCTCTTTCACAATGAAAGGTCTAAACCACATGGGTTTGAACTTTCCTTCCCCAGGGGATCATTGTATTGGTCGTAGACCAGGATAAGATCTCCTTCGGATAAATTATGAGGGCGAACAGACCAATCATACTAACACTTGACCTATTGTTTATGAGCCTCGTTATCTAAGGTTGCATCATGACGTTGCTCATGGAGTTGCTTGAGATATAGAAGACATTCTTCAAGTGGCATAGTGTCAAGCAGTAGCTCCACTGCCAACTTTAAAGAAGGGATCTGACACTCAATGGGTAAGATTGCTTTCATCCCATAGATGAGTTGAAAAGGTGAAAAACCATAGTAGTATTTATAGAAGTTTGATAAACCCACTACTCCAAATATAACATCAAATGCAAATTTTATTTGGTTGAATTGATTGTCCACTAAAGAATATTCTTGAGATTTATTCACATATTCTACTTGACCATTCGCTTGCGGGTAATAGGGTGACACATGTTCCTATTTAATCCCAAGATTTGATGTTAATTTAGTCATCATTTTATTCTAGAAGTGACTGCCATGGTTAGTAAAAATCTTCTTTGGGATACCGAATCTAGCTACTATCTGATTGAAAACAAAAAGAACAACAATTTCCCCATCATTGTTAAATGTTGGCATAGCTTCAACCCACTTAGTGAAGTAGTCTACTACTACGATGATATAGTGATTCCCCTTAGTAGAAGTCGGGTGACATGTAGTGAAATCAATCCATCATTGTTAAATGTTGGCATAGATTCAACCCACTTAGTGAAGTAGTCTACCACTACGATGATATAGTGATGCCCCCTGGTAGAATTCGGGTGACATGTAGTGAAATCAATCCCCAACTTGGTGAAGTGACTGACAACAATGACCGAAAACATAGGAGAAGGGTGTGTCTGCATCTTCCGAAATAAGATCTGGCATGGGTGACACTTCTTGACCACCTCAACACAATATTTGATTAACAAGGGCCAAAAGTATCCCATGCAAAGAATCTTTTGGGTTGTTTCCAACCCAGACATATGACCACCACATGCTTCAATGTGATAATAGTTCAAGACAAGCTCTGCTTCTTCATGAGTAAGAAATCGTCGAAGAATGCAATCTACACCTCGACGATACAAAGTGTCATCGGGGATGAGATAGTTTCATGCTTCGTGTCGTATTCATTGATGCTCATCGCGATAAGCAGAAGCGAGGCACTTCAAAGTCTGAAGATACACAAGTATATCTCCATACCAGGGGTCCGATGATGTAATCAGAAAAAGATATTCGTTAATTGGTGACTCTTCGGATGAAATATCACCATTCTTGACCAACAGTTCTGAGATTAAATCAACAAAGACCAAGAAATTTTTATATTTCACCAAAAATAAATCCAAGTCAAACTCTTGGAGGATAACTATCCACTGATTGATTTTTCCATTGATGACACGTCGTGTTAACACATATTGAAAGGGATTGACAACAACAACGATAGTGGTCTTATGAAGTAATATATAGTGACAGAACTATTGGACAACGTGAACAGCTGCCAACGCGAGTTTCTCAACATGTGAGTAGTTGATCTCTAGTCCAACTAGGCCTCAAATACGATTATAGATAATGTTCTCCTCGAGCGCATCATCCTCTTGTACCAAGACCATGCCGAATGTGGAATCTGCAACAACCACATATAATAATAAATCATTGCCATAATCATGAGGCCTGATTAGAGGGTAGATGTTAGAGCGCATTTCAATGCATCAAAAAAGAGATGAGTTTCTTCATCCCAACAGAATGGGACTCCCTTTTTAAAAGACACATGAACCCTTTCATAATATCGGCATAATTAGCAACAAAACGCCGAAGAAATTTTTCTTTCCCGTGTAAAATCTAATGCTCGGGTATTGTGCGTGGGGGAGACAATTAAATTATCACCTCAAACTTAAGAGGATCTTGTCGACATGATGAAACCTAATAAACGACCTGATGTCACGCAAAAAGTCTAGTTGTTTAGATTCAAGAAAATTTAATAGTAGTGACACTGCTAAAATATTAGTCGTAAATGGGTAGGATGATCGGATCTCTTGTGAGAATGTGATGCTAGATCATCTAGGTACACCTTAACTATGTGTTTGAGGTCATGAACAACATGGCCCGCTGAAAAGTAGCTCCATCATTCTTCATGCCAAAAGGAATTTATCAATACACGAAGGTACCCCAAGGAAAAATAAAAGTCATTTTATGTTGGTCCTCGAGTTTGATTTGAATTTGATTATATCTTGAAAAACCATCCATGAAAGAAAATGCTTCGCAACACGCACACTCATCGAGAATCTGATCAATAAACGAGGTTGTAAAATTGTCTTTTGGGCAAATTTTGTTCAAATCACGGAAAACCATACAAACGTGAATCGTGCCCTGCTTCTTGTTGGTAGGAATCGGGTTTGATACCCATTCTATAAATTGTATGGGGTAGATGAAACTAGCTTTGAGGATTTTCTCTACCTTAGCCTTTATTATTTCTGCTTTTCGAGGATTGACCAGGCGAAGCTTCCGTCAGACCGGTTTGACATTAGGATAAGTCATGATTTTGTTTTCAACAATTCATGGATCGATGCCTGGAATCTCCTCATAATAGCAGGAAAAAATGCCACATAATTCCTTAAATAACTTGGTGTAAATTTGAATATCTTTGGGGGACAAATCCACTCCAACGAAGACATTCTCCACGACACCAGGGGTTTTGGAGATATCGATAGGAATTTTTGCGGCAATACTTTCCATGTTTCACTTGGAAAATACTCTATGCATAGCTAGAGGGTTAATAGGACAAGGGATATATCCATTCATGGTCATAACAAACTCTCCTGCCTTTGATATCCTAAGCTCAGGGAGAAAATAATATCTATGCTGAAGATCATCCCAAGGTCTATTGGGACCAGTTATTGCCTCTAGAATCACCTAGTTAGAGGGAAAGACTAAATCTAAATGGTCCTAAGTGGCGAGAGAGTCTTGAACCCAAATAGGCTCGAGAAATGGATCTATCTCTTGTGGGGGAGTCAGATCGGGGTTTCGCTGAGGCTTGTTGGAAAACACTGTATGCAACCTCAGCAACAGATAAGGGCATGGCCATGCCAAGGATCCCTATCCCTTCCATTGAATCATATGGGGAAGGTAAATTCCACGGGTCATGAAATTAGCTCATTTCCAAAGACGACACTTGAAAAATTGCATCCTTCGACTGGTCGGGGACGATCGAAATAAACCTTACATCATTGGAAGGTGACGGATAATCAAAATTTCCCATCAATGATAGAAACAATATGGCACCTAAGTTGACAGATTCTAGCTGCAGTTTATCAATCATTGGGACCTTGGATGCCCCTGATGAAGGGTCGGGACGGGAGAAGGAAAATTGGTCTACGGTTATAATCTGGCCTTCATGAGGAAAGCATAAAACCCAAAAAATGATGGATAAAACCGCATGCATTGCGTAAGTTCAGCTCCATCCTAACAAGATATTGTAGTTGAGAGGTGCATTGACTACTTGAACCTCGACACACACAGTCTTACCCTCCAACTGCACCAGGAAAGAAGTAATTCTACCATGTGGTCTAAATGATCGAACTTCAAAATGCATAAGCAACATAGGAAATGGAGACAACTGAGGCTGGCCAATGGCCCTCCAACATTCCAATGACATCACACAAGTCGAGGCACCTTTGTCAATCAGTGTATGGAAAAATTTTTGTGTCAACGATTTCGTTGTGTACGCCAATACTATCTAAAAGGAGACATGGTGAGGAAGATGAGTTTTAAGGTTAGTCAGATAGAAAATCATCATTCCTAAGTTACTGGGCTCCGTCACTCCCAAGGAAGACAACAAATCTTTTCTCTATGAGGGGAAACTTTGGAGAACCTCCAAACAAGAAATTTCATAAGGGGTCTATGCCAGATCCTCCACAAAGGAGTAATTCTAAGAATCCCTCGCGTTTAGGTTGTGGGAATCCTTTTTGAATGCACCTTTAGGGATGCGAGTCATTTTTCCCCCCACTATATCCTCAATTTGAAGAGGATTCAATGGGTTGGACGCATCTTTTCCCTTCTCAATGGATTTCGGCGTTCTGTATTTACGATTCCCAGTTGATAAATGAGCATCGACATTGATGATGTAAATGTTCACATTCAAGTTTTTAGGATTAGGTGCGTGGAGTCCCTCACTTCCCCCAGCCACGCTTGTGGATGTAGAAGCCTGAGCCATATTTTACCCTTGTGTAAAAGGGTTTGTTAACACAACATATTTTTGTTGTGCTAGTAGCTTCTGGGCTTCCACAATCTAAGGCCATGGGTGAGTTAAGTGGTCATTTGTGAAATTCTTACATAGAGACTTCACCTTTCTCTTCTCAGTTTTTCCCTCACCAGCATTGTTAGCATCCTTTTTATCCCCCCTACCCTTCTTGTTTTTTTGTTTCTTCTTTCCCTCAGTCGGTTGGTTAGCCTTAGGAGTTGTCGATTTCACACTGTGTACATCCAACGTCTGGGTTGTGGGGACAACTGAACTAGGAGTTTGGTGTGCCTCAGACTATTGAATCGATAATTGTTGTAATTGACTAGACAACAAATCTGTGGACTTGCTTTGTGTTGAGCCCACTATGCCATCAGTGTGGGGCCCAGAATTTTGTTTGTCTTTATCGAGAGTTAACCATGGCGCATCAGGTAAGATATCATAAATCATGCCAGACTGAGAGTATATAAGTTCCAGCTGTTGTGCTCTCATAATATCCTCTTCCTTAGAAAACACCCCAGACGTTGCTACGTATTTTGACACAAAAGGAACCAAAGAATTTAAGAACCACTCAAGAAAAAATGCAGGAGGGACCTTGACCTTAATCAGTCTCTTTAATCATTTCCATTCATGGATATGATCCAATATATGGTTGACTTTAGTTTGCTCCAAGTTGGCCAAAAACTCGGTGGCGACATCATATGTCACTGGAAACTGGAAATGGTTCAAGAAAACCATAGTCATGTCATTAAAGTAATAATACTTCGAGTTGTCGAGCTCGATATACCATTTCTCTACACCCCCTATAAGAGTGCGTTGAAAAATTCAACCTGAACGGAGTCGTACTTCAACGAGTTCGATGAGCACCAAAAGTGAAAAGTAGTCATGTGATCACCCAGTTCTTCGCTAGGCTTGCCCTCAAACTTCGGGATGTCAAAAGGAAATTTAGTCGGCATGGGGGGCCAATGCGGATCGTGACAGATCGGGTCATTTAAAAATCTTGACAAGTCTGGAAAATGCAGGGTTTCCAGAAAGGGTAGTTTTGGTTGTGGAGTATTTACATGAAAAGAGGGACCTGGAATTTGACTGGCACCAGGTTGCTAGGAAAAGTTGGACTATTGGCTGGGGTTTTGGTAGAAACCATGGCCCTGACCAACAAAAGAGACCTATGTTTGTTGTTGCATCATCAGTCGATTCCCAAAGTTAGATTACATAGCTTGAACAAGGATCCCCACCTGTGTAGTGTTTCAAGGACCTTGGTTGGGGATGCCCCCAGTTGATCCTCCTGGAATAGGTACTGAACTTTTCCTGGGGTTCCATTGAGTATGGAAGGGGTTTCCCCTAACTGTAATCCATTGAGAGGGAAATGAGCCCTACCAAGTTTTCCAAAGACCTTGTGTGGATTATACTCATGTCATCGCTCCCTGTGAAGGAATGGCACCTTGCACAGGGTTTTTTGGACCAAAGTTGGGGATTCCCCCAGTCGAGAAAGTAGACGAATAAAAAGAGTTATTTCCAAACACACCAAACAAAGAGAATGACATTCTTCCCACCGACATTGTGTGGGATGAATGTACCAAACTACCTCCATTGAATAAACTATAGTTAGCGTTAGGCCTGATCAACTGTTGAAACGTGCCACCAAGTGAAGGGGATGAAGGAGTTATATGACCCCCTCTGAAAGGAATAGAATTAAACGAGGCAGTGGTTCCCATGACGGATCCTTGCAAGGGATCATTAGAGATCCCTGCCTCCAGAACCATGGTCTGTAAATTAGAGTAAGTAAGAATTGAGTTCAAGTCAAAATAGGGCATCCCATATGAGAAGGGAGCACCTGTCATGTTCTGAATGAAAGGAACAATGGTTGAAATCATCAAAGGAATCGAACCACTACCTAAATTCATGGGTGTCGAGACAGTTGTGGTCCTGACAGGAAGAGCTGGGAGAGGAGGTACAACGCCCCCTCCAGTGGCAGTCATATTAGGAGTACATGGAGTCCCTGATGAAGTAGCAACATTTTCTTTCATCACCGTTTGTCAAATAAACTGGCGTTCAAGAGAAGTCACCTTGGGGGGGACTATCTGAATTAAAAGTGGTGTCGATAAGTCAGTGATCGGAGAATTTTCTAACCTGAAACCTTCAATATCGAGGTCAAAAAATGTTATATTCCTCTGAAACTAGAAATTCTTCTCTCGGAGTTGGATCGAGTACAGTTTCCTATGACCCATTCACTTCAAACGGTCCTTCTTGATATAGCATGCACCTCAATGATGGCGGAGGTGGATCCAAAGTAACTGACGATAGGCCTTGAAGTCTACATGATTGGCATAGCTATTGATATTCCACCTTGTGAAATGATCAACCGACACAATAAGGTTTGACTAGCGTGAATCACACAAAAAACACACTAAAAGTTCCTAAAGATAAATCAAGAAGACAACTGACTAGTGGGAAGGATAGTTACGCCAATCGACACTAGAGAAACTTACCGGTCCAAGTGCAACTTAAACACAGAAGCACCCTCCAGGTATACTCTGCAAAGCATGATCTAACATATTCCCTAGGTACCATGGTATACCCCCATAGTCACCTGTGTAAGCCTGTAAAAATAGGCAACTAAGTTTCCAGCTCGTAGTCAGTCACCAGGCGGGTACAATTGACAGTCGGGTTGATTGTAATGAGAAGGATAACAAGTCTTAATCCCTTCAAAAGCACCAAAAGAAATTGGTCTGGAAGGAAATTGAAGACCTCGAACGGATTCGAGGTCCATGAGGCTCCATAGCCAAATGAGATCAATATGATTCTCGAGAAAGACCCTCGATATACAATCCCCACTATGCTCAGTCCGGCTTTGGAGGGGTTATTTCCTCTACCTTTCCTTATGCGACCTCGTGTTTAGCCCCCATGTTAGAGGAGGTTCCTGACTAACTCTTACGATGCTGGAATTTAGACACTCCCTATATCATACTCCAATGTTGGTTTTAAATGGCCTTGAAGAGTTTCCTCTTCACACCTATTTCAAGGCCCTAAAAGCCTAAAGTAGTCAGTGAACCCTACAAACAGAAAGTCTAATAGATTTTAAGTTAAGCGTTAATTTTATGGGCTTGATTTATGCAAAGGATGTGAATGTGAAAATAGTGGTGTTTGGAAGAGATGAAAACGAAGAAAACTTTAGAGCATTTATATGAAAAATCAAATTAGATATTTCGAATTTAAAGCAAAAACTTGTAAAATCTTTGTGAAAACCAACTTTTTAAATTAGTGTTTCAAGATCTTATAACTGAAAGTTTCCTAAAAAAGCGTTTTTCATTTCAAGATGAAAAATTACTTATACTTTCAGGAAAGCAAGAAAGAACTTTGAAACTGAAACTCTTTTCTTTTGCAAACAAACAACCTAGGCTACACTAGCAAACTAGGTGCAAAACTTCTTCTTTTTTTTTGAAATGCTTTAACAAGAAAAACCAAAGTAAATTTTTTTTTTTTCTAAGAATAAAAAAGACAAAGAGAACAAAACCCAATATTGGCAAATATCCTACGCCAACTGCATAAACACAAGGATTCGAAAGAAACCTAAGGAGGATCTAAAACTTGAAAGTTCACTCTAAAACTCTAGGGAAAAAAAAAGAAAACCAAGAAACAAGTTGCAACCGAATATTTAATCCAAGATAAGGCCACTAACAGAGACTGTGTAAAGTCCAAGAAATATCTAATAAGCCCAAATATTTTGTCAGGAAAGAGAAAAACTCATTTTTAAAACACCTTCAAGACACAGAGATGCAGGTTGTTTCACTAGTAGCCTGCGTATGTATGCAGGATGTCTATTGTGCAGACTACGTATGTATGCAAGCTGAGCCAAATCAGAGTGCATACACCTATGAGATTTTTCAAAAAATAAAAATACTTGGCGGACTGACTGGGTAGGGAAATCTAGTGGAAACCTTGAAGGTGACCAAAGACCCTAAAAATACTCAGTAAACTTGATAAAAACTCAAAAGGAAATAAAGAAGCCAATTAAAACCAAAAAACATCCCTCTAATACCCTAGAGCAACTCCCCAGTAGAGTCTCCAATTATGCTAGTGGGGAAAATCCCCCTATTACTATACTCGGTCAAAGTATAGGCAAAGCATTGATCTCCCTTAAAAGATAATCCTATTTCTAAACTACCCCAAATAATTTGACCTTAAAAGATAAGAGAAGGAAAATAGGGTGTACCTTAGGTCCTTTCGGCTGGTGTTGAACTCCTTCTCCTTTGTAGTTTCTTGGACTACTGGTCTCCTCCCAAAGCTGACCTGCAAACAATTTAGACAACAAAGCTACAAGATATTCTATCTCTATGTATCAGTGTTAGGGTTCAGATACAAATGTGAATGCATTAACCAAATAAGCACAAAAACACAATATTTGGGACAAAAACAAAATTCTTTTATTCAGATGTGAATATTACAAAGAGTTACAACCTTCTTGTAAGAAAATTCTCTGCGAACCTAGTCTAGGATCCTCTTACTACTAATCCAAGTGCATCATTCCTGTAATACCTGTCAAAATGAACTGATCTCCTTGGTAAATGGGGAAGGGATTTTATAAGGAGAGGGATGTAGGGGGAATGTTGAGGCCAAATCTCAGAAAGGGCTGCAAATCTTGGTCTAAAAGGGGAAGGGATTTTGGCAGAGTTTCTTTGTTCTAATGCTTGATGTTGAAATGAGACCCCAAGAGCTCTTTTTAAATGACAAAAGGATAGTTATTCGGTTTGGAACCAGCTACAATGGGTGGATTGGTTGGGAAACCCTCGATAGCTCATAAAATACACTGAATTCCTTGCAAATTTTTATTTTTTGCAACTTTTGGGGGTAAACGTGGGTTGTTTAGTATGCAACTAGCAGATGTACGTGGGTTGTCGAGTATGTAGCTAGCGTATGTATGCAGGAAGTAGTGCAGCAGGGTGCATACATGCTCCAAAAAATGTTTTTTTAAAGAGATATCCTTAGTAGTAATTTGGTAAATTATGAAAACAAAAAGGCCAATGCCATGTATGCATAGGTAGTGAATTTTAGGGCTATAAAAAAATGAATGAGGAAACCTCCAAACAACCAAAAATGGGATTTATATAATTTTGTGCAATAAAACACCACATGGTCTTCCCCAAGAAGTTCATGTAACCCGTTTTCCCTACTAAAACCAAGATGGGTGAATAAATAATACTAAAATACTTATCCCCTTTATCCCCCTCTCTCGTGGAATTGTAGCCCTCTATCTATGTGCTTGTCCATCTTGCAGTCAACGAAGAATTTTATTAATATATTTGAAGCATCACATTTAAGGCACTCCAACCCTTTCAACTTTACAAAAACTCTAGCCATTCATCAAATAAACAAAATACATTACTAATCCGGAGACTCAAAATTGGGGTATTACATTCCACTCCCCCTTATTTTTGAACTTCCCTCAATGCGTATATAGAATATAAATCAAAATTTCAAAAATCTTCAAAAAATCATGGGTACTCTTCCCACATGTCATATTCATGCTCCCAAGTAGCATCTTCAAGACTATAGCAGGTCCACTAAACCCTTACCAATCCTATGGCTCGATTCCAAATCACTTTAACCTTCTTGTCCAATATGTGCACTAGTTGGACCTGAAAGTCTCCTTCTAGCTCCACCTGAATCAAATTCCAATCAATAACATGGTTAGGATCATGTTTGTTACGAACCAAATATCAATATAGCATAGAAAATTCTCAGAAAAAGTACTCAACACCTTGAAAAAGAGAGAATTTTAGATAATAAGCCTCTTCGAGGGGGCAACCTCCTTTTACCCCACTTAAATGTTCAAGTACAAGCTGATTCAAAATGAAAATGTCTCCTTGGTATATATAGGAGACTAGGAGGTATAATTACAACTAATGGCCTAAAGC
>SNQJ01S0008722.1:226077-248172 GCA_010110895.2 Picea sitchensis
CATCCTTCTTCATTCCTGGCCAAAAGTATTGACTTCTTATTGTTGTAATTGTTTATGGTAATCAAGATGTTCAATATATGGAACATTATGCATTTCTTTTAATACCAAATTCCTGAGTTCTCCAGAAACAGAAACATAAATTTTGTTTTTATGCATAAGTAATCCATCTTCTTTAATCTCATACTCTTTAAATTTCTATTTTACATTTTCCTATTATAATATTTATTTTACATGTAGGTAATTTTGGTCTTTAACAACAACATCTAAAAATCTTCTCTTTAAATCTGACTGATACATATTAATGGTTGTAGCATGCATGAGATGTACTCTTATGTTGAGTGCATCAACAAATTTGTTTTCTTTTCATTTTATATGCTTGATGTCAAAGTCATATTCACTTAAATATTACATCCTTCATGTCTTCTTGGAATTTAAATTTGGTTTCTCAAAAAGATATTTCTGACCACTATGATCTATGCTTAATTCAAATTTATACCCCATTAAATAATGCCTCCACATCTTCAATGTATGAACTATGGAAACAAGCTCCAAATCATGTGTGGCATAATTCCTCTCATGTTCTTTAATATTTTTGTACTCGTAACTAATGACATGTCCATTTTAAGTGAGGACTCTACCAAGTCCTTCTTTACATGCATCTGTACATAACACAAAATTCCCATTTGGGTCAACAATGTTTAAAATAGGTGCATTAGTAAGTAACTCCTTCAAAAAATTAAAATTTTCTTCACACTCTGTTGTCCATTCAAACTTAAATCCCTTGTTTTGTAAAGTGATGGGATGAGAAATCTTAGAGAACCCTGCTATAAATCTCATGTAGTATCTAGCTAATCCCATGAAATATTTGACTCTTGAAACATTCCTTGGTGCTAGCCATCCTCTGATGGATTCATTATTCTCTATATCTACTGCTATATCTTATTATGAAATAATGTGCCCAAAATAATGGATATGCTCCTGATAAAAATAACACTTACTAATATTGGCATAAATATTATGTTCCGTTAGTACTTGTAGTACCAACCTTAAGTGATGTTCATCTTCTTCTTTTGATTTAGAATAGATGAGTATGTCATCCAAGAACACAATGACAAACTTATCTAGATAATTTATGAATATGTCATTCATCATGCACATAAATATAGTTGGTGCATTGGTCAGTCCAAATGGAACCACTACAAATTCATAATGTCCATACCTGGTTCTAAAGGTTGTCTTACCGATGTCTTGTTACTTGATTCTTACCTGGTGGTATCTTGATCTCAAGTCTATCTTTGAAAATATGTTTTCTCTTCTTAGTTGATCAAATAGGTCATCAATTCAGGGTAGAGGGTATTTTTTCTTCACACTGGATTTATTCAGTTGTCTAAAGTCAATACAATTCTCAATGTTCCATCCTTATTTTTAACAAAGAGTATTGGTGCTCCCCAAGGTGAAACACTTAGGTGTATGTATCATTTCTTCCACAATTCTTCCAGATGAATTTGTAATTATTTTAATTATGGTGTACTCGTTCTATAAGTAGTTTTTGACACTGGGCCATCTCTTGGTACTAAATCAACAGATAAATCTATATCCCTCTTTAGTGGTAATCCTAGTATTTCTTGGAATACATATTCGAACTCTAGCAATACTAAAACATCTTCGAGACTTGGCCCTTTGGTATTTTTTGTCTCCTCCACACAAGTTGCATACAATTGACACTCTTTCCTTAAACATCTCTTCAGTTGTAATTCTGAAATCTCCATGATAGAAATGCATCTTGGAATTCCTTTCACAATGCTTTGTTTTCCTCCTTCATAAAGGCATGTAAATGTCTTGTTATGACAATCTAGGACAACATGATGCCTGTCCAACAAATCCATTCCAATTAGGATATAATAATATCCTAATGGTGTGATATTCATATTATCATTATTACTCACTCCATTCATATTTATTTGACAATCTTTGATAAACTCATTGATCCTTCTTTTGGTTCCAGTGGCTAGTTGAACCAAACCTGATTTTTCAAGATTACTCTTCTTCAAATAAAATCCATCCAGTACTTTAGGATCAATGTAATTATGGCTTGATCCTAAATCAATTAAAATAGAAACATGATGATTAATGATCTTACCTTACACCTCAATCATATGGGATTGGTGTTATGATTATCAATCTTCCAAGGCTACATATATTCTTCGAATATTTCTTCCCATTTATTCTACTATTGTAGCCTCTTGGATGTTTTGTGGGATCCTCATTTTGTCTTCTCTGTGAGGGAAATCCATGTACATGTGATATTCTTTGCATCCCCAACATTTGATTGATGGTCTTCCCCTTTTCCCAAGGATTCTTCCCTCTTGGATTCATTCTTAGCATGTTGATCTTGCTGATTTGTATTAGGACTATTTATGTTGAAAGGAGGTTTGAATCCTTTCCTTCTCTGATCATATTTCTCCTTCTTCTTATCTGTCCAAGTCTTTTGAAAATATTCTCTACCCTTTCCTTGCTCATATAGGTTCCTATCCTTTCTAATGGTCTTTTCCAAATTTCTAGGCTCATCATATTGAATAATATCTTTATAGAAATATAGAAGTCCACTTATAAACCTCTGTATATTCACATTTTCATCCTTGATAAGCCCCACATACTTTAGCAATCCCAAGAAAATATTTTCATATTCTCCCGTGGTCATGCTCCATAACCTAAGTTCAAATAAATCTTGCATCTTCTTTTCATAGTAGTGCTCTAAAATATACTCCTTCTGAAAATATTTCTTGAACTTCTTCAAAGTAATACCTCTCTCATAAATGTACTCAACTTGATTCAACTGATCCCACCACATAGTGGATTTTCCAGGCAAATGGTATGTGGAAATTCTGGCTTCTAGGTTAGATGAGTAGTTTTGCATATAAAAATACTTCCTGATTCCAAACAATCAAGCTTCAACATCACCTTCTCTTTCCCTTTCATCATCAAAGGATGGTGGATTAATATTCCTAAGCCCTCATTTCAAACTTTCCAACTCATATATTCTTCTCCGATGCCTAACAACATACACTTATGAACTACTCCTTGAATATTCAAATTCATAAAACTTCCTAGTTGAGTAAGGAGGTGAATGATGTCTATGGTCCTACTAGCACTCCTTGAGTGACTAGATCTTTTATAGTTATCCTTGGTATCCTCCATTTCTATGGATAACTAAGGAGATGTTGTATCGAGACCTTCAGGTTGCATACATGGAGTATCGAGAGACAGAGCAGCAGGGAGAGACCCAAATCACACCACTCATCACCATGATATTGATGGTTGCACCATTCACCACACTAGCTTAGCTCACAGAACAAAGGTCTTTCTCCATGAGGTAACAAGTTATATGTTGTGGTAAGTTTCATTTTAATAAATTAAGCATTTGAATATGTTGCAAAATTTCTTTCCTTGATTTTGAAATTATTTTCTTGGAAATTTTGCTCCTTGCCTTATTTCACCTTGGTGGTTGACATTGTGTCCTAGTAAGTGGTCACCCTTAGGGAAAGAGTTGGTACTGGTAGGTATCCTTGATGAGTGATTGTACCATTCTTGATCATACTTATCACTTTCCATATTTATTCCTTTTCATCCCCTCATCTTTTGGGATTTTTGGGTGCACTAACCCAAGAAGGGATTGTACCTCATTTCATGGGAAGAAGGGGCTGAAGGCCCAGAGGGAAATGTAGCTAGAAAAATATAAAATAAAAAGAATAAACTTCTATATGCTCACCCAAATATGTCTTGAGAGCAATGAAATGTTTCTCTCGAAATTTTGAAAGACATACAAAAGAAAACTCACATTGTATAGATGTCTCGCTTGTTGAGGTGTGTACATTTATGCAGTGTCCCTTTCTTTCCATTCATATGGAACTCTGTGTACCTCTAGATTCAAACGTCATTTCGGTACCATTTTCTTTCCACGTCTTATAGTACCCAATTTTTTTGGACTTTAATTAACATATGGAAATAAATTGGCTTGGAAAAAGGTTGCATTTAAAATGAAGGTGCAACACACCCTCTACAAAGGCACTCGTAAATGAGATAATATGAACCCTTGTATGTCATAAACCCCATGCCCAGAAGTTTTACCCCCCATCCACTTCATACTCTTTTCATGACTTAGAGAGGGTCCACCTGGAAAACACTCTTTAACTTGAGGAATGACTCACCCAATAGGTCACCATGTCAACCCTCCCATACCTAAACTTGGCAAGTTGCATAGGGTCTTTGAGCATTTGTTTATTTTGAGAGGGGTGATTTGATGCACATGTTCAAATGGTTATTTTATTATAAATTTCTTATTTGAAATTATGCGTGTGACTTGTGAGGCATTGGAGGGTGAATTTTCTTGTCTTTGCAGGGACTTCACAGGTGGAAGACATTTTGTGAAGGCACAAGGTCACTTGGAACTTCATTTGGGGCATGACGCCCACATGATAGATGTTTCGCCCCCTCTCCTTAGACAATTGGATGGTATATATTTCCTTTGGAATCATGAGAGGACACCTTGGATAAGAGGAGTTGGCCCCTTTTTCCCAACGTTTGACCCCAGAGGGCCAAAATGTCACTTTTGAGGGCATGACGTCACATTGGGGGCTAGGGTTGGTGACAGTGGTGATGAATTTATGGAGAGTTGGCATGTTTTGAAGGGAAGAATCCCTAAATCATGGATAAATGTCATTTGGAGGCCCAACGACTCCTCCAATATTTTCAACAATATTTTCTCTATCCCAAAACATCATCGTTAGGGCATGACATCACCCCTAAAGGGGGATTTTATTTTTGTAAATTCAAATTTATGAATGTAAAGGGGAAATTAGAAGAGGTCGACTTCCCTAATTTTTTTTACCCTAATGATAAGTGGAAAAAATATTTTAGAATTTATTTTATAAATAGAGACCTAAGAAAATTCATCTTATCATAAACTCTCACTTGAGAATTACATGGTTGAAATTTGCGCCCTTTTTGGGCATTTGCTTTATCTCCCTCTTGTGAAACTCTTGTGGGATGCTTGTTCTTGTCTATTGATGAAGTGGTTTGTTACCCTATTGGAGGCTTATCTCTTTCATTTTGATGGAATATTCTTGGTAGATAAGGGTTGTGCATGTTTTTTTATTGGAATTGGTAAGATATTTTCTGCATATTGTTGATAATTTCTTCTTGTTTTAAAGTTATTATTGTCTAAAACCCTTGGAGGAGTAAAAGGGCTTACACCCTCCTAGATTTACCTTGTTGGATTTACTTGATATAGGAAATAAAAGGGATTACACTCATAGATAAGTAGAAGATATAACTCTTACACCCAAGACTCCATAACCCAATAAACTAGGCACTCATATACTTGCATTGGAGAAATAAAATCATTTGCATTAGTATACGTGGAATTACAAGATATTGCATTTTTTCAAATTGGAATCTTTTCCTAGTGATATTAGCTCTCTTATGCCACTAAGTCATCTATCTTGGCCTAGTATTTCTCTTTTTGTAATTAATTCAATGGTATAGCCATAGGGGATATAGCAAAACACTCTTAAAATATTTCTTTACTCACTAATCTATCATTGAAATTTGATTGCAAGCTACCATAATAAGTCCACTTGTCATTAGATATATTTTGGGTGGATTGTTTGCTAATTTTGGTGGATAGATATTGTTGTTGTATCAGTTGTTTTCCATAATACTTCCCTAATACTTTGTTGATAACTGCATTTAGCAACCCTATTTTACTATCAAATCTTGTGCTTAAGTATTGGATAACTATCTACATGTTTAGTACTTGATAATCCAATAACTATTTGATGATTTTGATGGTTAATTCCGTAGTTAAAAACTCTTTCCATTGCTGATATGTATATTTTTTTACTTTTGAATTCAGGACAATAAATTTTCCTTGCTTGTCCCCTTGATATAGGCTTGGTTTTATGATCATTTGTCTTGTCTCGGGAAGTTTTAACATTGTCTTGCAGGTACAAACAATATGGAAACCTTCCATCATCAACAATACTCTTTTATAATCCTCTTTTCACTTCTAAACTTGACCTATAAGGGTTTCATTTGTCATTCTACCATTTTCTATCTCGTTCCCCCTAGGGTCATTGAGATTCCCCCCTTGTGGTGATTTATTATCACTAAAGCGAGGGGAGTATCTATCTAAGGTGAAAGTGGGTATCTGCTCACATATTTGTCAAACTTATTTGGATTGGGTTAGGATTTTCCCAATCTACGTACTGCACAATAACATTTTGGTGTCATTGTTGAGGAGGATTTTGAATCCTCTTTCATTCCCTAATGACACTTTGGTAAGATTTTATCCCAAAGCCTTTATTCTTAGATTTTATGGATATTCCACTTAAGGGAAGTTCCTTTTATTTTCTTGATGAGATGTTCATAAATCTCATCTGATGACTCCACCATTCCAAACTCCATCCTACCAAAGGACCCTTCCCCCTGGAAGATTTAAACCTTCCAAGGTTTACCGAAGAAAGCCTCATTTTAAATCTCCCATTGTTTAAACCATTTTCCATGGTAACCTTCCCTTTTCCCCATTGTCTCATTATAGGGAAAAAGATCTTTTACAAACCCTTGAATGTGGCTTCCATTGCTAGATATCCCAATATTATGATTAAAGAAACCAACAAATGGTTGCCAAAGTTTTTAGGAAACAATGTGGTCATAGCTGAGGAACACCTCTATGAAATTGGTCGAGACATGGAAAATGAAAGAGTGGAACATGAAGATGTGGCAATGAAGCTACTAGCTACATCTCTTACTGAAGATGCCCAAAGTTGGTTCAAAGGCTTGTCTGACAATCATCTAGCATCATATGAATATTTCGCTAAGTTATTCAAAAGAAGATGGTTAACGAAGAAGGATAGCGGAATGCTAATAATTCAGTTCATCCATATTAAGAATAAGGAGAAGGATACAATGAGTGAATTTGACACCAGATTTGAAAAACTCTATAGCCAAATCCTGAAGGATTTGTTCCCATCTTGTTAGCACATGTAAATTTTCTCATGAAAATTTGTGATTTGGTCAAACTTGGTTAATAGAGATCATATGGCCAGTCATGATCAACTAGAGTCAGTATTTTCATGGTTCAAAAAATCGTATGAGCTCAAATCCATTGGAGGCATGTGGCATCATCAAGCTAATTAGTACACTTCACAAGTTGTTGCATAATTGCCTAATGTTGCACAATTGGATTTTGGAGTACAACATGATATGATAGGTATGAGTGGTGAACTAATTTGGTTTCTATATTCAAAATATTATATTCCATGCAAAGGAACCCCTCACATACCTCTATGCTTCCATGCAACTCTGGAAATATCCCATCCAAGCTTGTTGTGCACGGGCTGTAGGGGGCATTGCTCACAGCATTGCGCATCATCATCTACCTTACTTCTACATTTTCCAGCTGTTGTTTCTGATTCTTGGTTGAAGTTTTAAAGGAAAACCTTTCTTATTAACCAAAAACTTCAAGGTTCACCTTAAAAACATATCCCATGCCTACATCAAACTGAATTTTTCTCATTTGTTTCACATCTGCAAGCGCTGTGTTTTATGCTTCACAACTGTAACAGTCCAATTTCAAGCAGTTGTATGAAGTTCTTTGTCAAATTTTTGAGTGGGAAATCTCAAAGTGATGATGAGATAGACATTGAATGCATCAACATAAGGATTTTATCAGTAAGAAGGTAAATCGAGCTCTTTCATGGAAATTTACATGTATCAAGGTTTTAAGGTTTGAAAGGAAAATGTGTTCTTTTTGAAGGAGTGAAAGGGTTCTAGGGAACCCTATAATGACCTTGAAATTTTTGTTACCATCAAACATCATCACCAATAAACCCATGTCAGAAAAAGAAGGCAAAGTGCAGAAAGAGCATATGTTGTGCAAATGTGTTGTGTTTCTATTGTAGGTTACTGTTGTGCAGAAACCTTGGACAAAGTATGCTGCATTTTTTTCTGTTTTAACAGTCAACTTCAAAATAAGTGGTTTTAAGGTTTGAAAGGAAAATGTGTTCTTTTTGAAGGAGTGAAAGGGTTCTATGGAACCCTACAATGACTTTGAAAATTTTCTTACCATCAACCATCATCACCAATAAACCCATGTCAAAAAAAGAAAGCAAAGTGCAGAAAAAGCATATGTTGTGCAACAACCTTGGACAGAGTATGCTGCATTTTTGTTTGTTTTAGCAGTCAACTTCAAATTAATTTTTTGACCAAATGGAAAGGAATTTTGAAAACTGAAAGTTGTTTTTTCCAAGGATGAACCAAATAACAAAAAATTCTCTCATTTTTTACACAACTATCACAATTTGGGATATATGATGTCATCTTTGAGGCCTATTTTCAGAATTTCGCCAAGCCAGATTTGTTGACAAAGTTCTAGAATTTTTTGAAATTTGACTTGGTGGACCTCCAACTTGGAATAATTGACTCCAAATTGATTTGTATGATGAAGTTTGAATATTTTTCTACCAAATCCAATGTGTTAACACATAGGATGTACAGGTTGTCAAAGGTTTTTGAGTCATGTTTCATGTTAATAAATCTTAAATCATATGTGTTGCAAACACTCCTAGAACGATTGGTGCATCATTTCTAAAATTCCATCATTTTCAAACCATTTTAGTCATCAAGAGATCTATTTTGGTACATGATTTTACATGCTACAAATTGAACTAGTGTTGTGAACTCTCTATTTTGTACAGTTTCTTTGAAATATGGCTATCCATACTTCATTCATCCTTGTCATCGTCATTCCATCTAAGATTCTAGCTTCAAGTTACATCTTAGCCTCTGCAATACTGTAAAACTTACATGCAGCAAAACCCTAAGAAACATTTTTTTGTCTTATGATTTCTTACTTGTTGTTTTGGAAGACATTTTTCATTGCTCAGAGGTTGAAGGAAGATTTAGCATGGTCGAACAGAGTATTTTGGTAGGTTGGCACATATCTTGAATCATTTTAATCCTTGTTTAAGCAAACATGATGCTACAGGAAATTTCACAACACCTGGACTCACTGGTGCTGCGAACTGGTAATTTGGGATAGTTTGCAGCAATTAGCACACAACAAAGTCTTGTTTTAATCATAATTTTTGAATCACGATATGGATTCTTCTGAAATTTGGTGTGGATGAAAAACATGATGTGTTTGACGTTATGAAAAAAAACTCATCCCGACCCATTTCGTATTTTTGGAGAAAAGATAAAATTACCATCTATAGGAAATTTCACATTGCATCCTACATAGGCGCTGCGAACTCTAACATTTTGACAACTTTGATCTATAGGAGGGATTCCAGCTGTCAAGGAGAATTTGAATGACTTCTCAAATATTAGTTAGATGATAAAGGACACACACACCTAATATTTATCTCCATTAAAACCTCATGCAGTGATTTGGCAATAGATTTATTAATGACTTTCAACAACTTCCTAAAATCTAGTAGTTTGTTGGATTTTTGTCTATTTGATTGTTTCCACCTATCTCCAAGGCCCAAAATCCAATGAAAGAGATGGGTTGTGACATCCTAATAATATTTGGATGTTATTTTATATTTAATGAAGGAGGGATCTCTTAGAGGGAGGAGTTCGTGACTAGAGAAAGCTTGAGAGAGCTGCAGGGGCAGTTTATCTGTGTTTTTGTAAGCCCGAGGGCATTTGTTGTATGAATTTCTTCCATTAGAGATTCATGAAAGTTGTTTATCAGAATTTGTGTTCTTTATTATCATTTTACCTTTTCATCTTTCTTGAATATAATTGTAGGCATTGAAGATCAATGGTTGTTCATGGGCAGGAGATTCATGAGTTGCAAATGATTTGTAGTAATTGCCTCCTTTTATGATCTTTGTTCTAGTAATATTTTAAGTCATTTTTGCAGAGAGGATCTCTTCTTGATGATAGTCTTCTTTTTTTTATATTCCTTATACGTTCATCCATCAATTATATTCCTTTTAGTTTGGTAGGTAGCTTGAGTTCCTTTGATCTATAGAATGTGTTGACTCCATGCCCAATGGAATGACTTTGTAGACAGTTTGCTACCCTCCTTATTGTTCTTCCTTGATGAACCACCTAAGTTTAAACCTAATTTAATCACTTATATAAAATGGGCACTAGTCTTATCCTCTATCAATATGAGGGTGACTCTTAGTGATAACATTTTTTGCACCATTTTCATGGATGAATTTGAAGATCTTCCCTAGGAAAATGACATAGAATATATCCAACTCTTAATGGTAGACAAGAGAAGGACACTAGTTTGACTGTAATCTTCTACCTGGAAGCTCTAGCTTCATCATAGATGAATCTATTGGCGAATTCACTAGTTTGAAATGGACAAGATATTTTCTCATAGGTATTGATCTAGGTGGATCTCGGTGGCCACCCACCTTTTCCGATTGGCTCAAAACAGTTTTCTAGCAATTTTGGCAATTTACTATTTTTAGCAGGTTTTAACTTACGGGGCCATTTTGAGAGTCCAAATGAAGGTTTTTATAGATAAAGGTTCTCAATGATAGCTGAAGGAATCATTGATCCCCCAAAATGAATCTCCTCGATGATACCTTTCCAACGAGCTATCACATGCCTAAAACAGAGATCGTATGCAAAAGTTACGACCCCGAGAAGTTGACGTACTCACTTACCCAAATGGGGCCCACATGACTTTTGGCGCTTCATCTCCTAGGGTTAGGTTTTTAGATGTCTAGGGTTTTTGGCATTCCAAATTATTGTAAAAAGGCCTTCAGAGCCTCATTGTAATCATCTTCTTGCGAATGTGAGTAGCCATCACATCTCTTCTCAAAGATAAGCTGCCATCATTCTAACGAGTCTTTCACTCTGTATTTTTACAGTCTTTGTACATTTCTTTCATGAATAGAAATTGTGTATTACTGTATATCTATGTTTATGGTTGCATCTCTGATACATTTCTTTTATATTATTGAAGCAATATCTCTGTGCATTTCTTTATTATATCTCTGATCTCATTTCGTGCTGAAAATAATCCGGATCAGGTATGCTTTCTGTGATTTTTCAAATATATCTTGTTTTCCAAATATTGTTCCTGATAGAAGTGAATGGGAAGGTCCTCTTCCTATGTTTAGAGGAGAATATTGGGAAGTGTCATCTAAGTTCCTATTCAATTTTCATGAGTGCATGCTTAAATTGAAGTTATACATGAATATGTCCTTATCAAGTTGTTTAGATACTCCTTGGAGGGGAAATCCCATGAATGGTGTAGATCTCTTCCTCCCTCATGTATTTCATCATTACAAGAGTTTCATATCGTTTTTCATCATCATTCCAAAAGATTGTATTTGGTTGATCTTATTTTTGAAAAATGTTTTAAATAATTTGAATTCTACATCATTATTCAATTAGTAAATATTTTTGGTTATAAGGATGAAGCAGAAAAAACTATTGAGCATGTAGAGGAGGAGTCATCCCCATGTAAAACCTTCTCTAGTTCTTTATTTTTTAAAGAAGAGTCTATTGGTTGTCTTAATGATAAGGATGTTAGTGATAGGAACATTAAAGGCACATTTTTCATTGATTTGAATCTCTCTAGTAGTTTTGACTATGATGCAGAGGTTGCTCCAAATTCTTATGAAGATCAAGTTGTTTCTTTTAAGTATTCATATGCCAAAGAACAAATGTACACATCATCATATGATAGTTATGAAAATGATGCTTTTCATGAAGAAATAGTTGTAGAAGAATATTTTCCTCGGGTCTTTCAAGAAGTTTCCAATGATGTGTTTTCACCTATGATTGAAGAGAAGTATGATAAATAGGTCTTTGAACTTACATATTTTGAGGATCTTCCTATTTATGACGAGTATGAAAATGAGTATGCAGATCTTATTTCTTTTTAGCAGACAAAAACCATTATGCAAGAGGACTTTGAAAATGTTTCTCAAACCATAACTTACAATGATCATCTTTTGTTAGATGATTATGAGGAAAATATTATTAAAGACCATAAGCAGCTAATTCTTTAATTTTCTAGAGATTTTGAACATCATTTATATGATAGTCATGGACTAGATTATTTGAAGGGAAAAGAAGATATCATGGTTCATGTCCAGGATGCAGTATTACCAACAGAGGATACTTAGAAATTATATTGTTTTCAACTGAAGTATGAGGAGGATAACAATGTTATTCATGTAGTGGATTCAACACAGTGGAAATCTTGTCCTTTGGATCAGTTGGAAATGTCTTTTCATGAGTTTCATGATCTAATAGCAGATTGGATAGAGTCCTTGTTATCCAAAACTCTAAAATCTACAAATTATGGCATGCTACCTGTTTTCAATATTAGGTACTAGTTGTTCATTGAATTTTTATCATACCTACTATTTTCCTCTCATACTTTCAGCAGTGAACAATAGGGTCAGTCAAGCAATCTGTTTCTTGAACAATTCTTTTGGAAATTTGTATATACATAAGCAAAGCAAGTTTTCTTTTGGTTAGAAATAGGATCTGTACATAAATAAGCTCACACCATGAGAATGTGGTTTTTAGTTTCTTGGTTTGCAGTAGATCATGAATAATGACTCCATAGCCCAATGGAGGCACTAGTGCAACAATTGTTCTTCAGTTTGATTGGCATATTGTTTTACATTATGGATGAGAAGGGTTATAGATTTGTATCCCAATGGATAAGGCACTGGAATTGCATAGTTCTTGGTATATCACAGGGAGCATTCCATCCCCTGTGGAGCTAGATGTTAACACATAGGATTTACAGGTTGTCAAAGGTTTTTGACTCATGTTTCATGTCAATAAATCATAAATCAGTTGTGTTGCAAACTCTCCTAGAACATTTGATGCCAAGTTAAACACTTTAAGGTTGATGGTTCAAATTTATGTAGTAAGGGGTAGAAATTATATGCTATCTACCATTACTTGATATTCAAAATACCATAATTTTCAAATCATTTTAGTCATCAAGAGATCAAGTTTGCTACACGATTTTACATGTTGCAAAACGAACTAGTGTTGTCAACTCTCTATTTTGCACAGTTGCTTTGAAATATGGTTATTCAAACTTCATTCAGCCTTTTCAATATCATTTCATCCTAGCTTCTAGCTTCAAGTTACACTTTATCCTCTGCAATATTGTAAAACTTACTTGCAGGAAAACCCTAAGAAGCATTTTTTGTCTTTTGATTGCTTACTTGTTGTTTTGGAAGACATTTTTTATTGCTTAGAGGTTGAAGGAAGCTTTAGCATGGTTCAATAGATTATTTTGGTAGGTTGGAACATTTCTTGCATCATTTGAAGCCTTTTTTAAGAAAACGAGATGCTACACAAAATTTCATAGCGCCTGGACTCACTGGCGCTACGAACTGGTAATTTGGGATAGTTTGTAGCAATTAGCACACAACAAAGTCTTGTTTTAATCATCACTTTCGAATCACTATCTTGGTTGTTCTGAAATTTGGTGTGGAGGAAAAAAATGATGTGTTTGACTTGCTGAGAAAAAATCCACCCAACCCATTTCATAGTTTTGGACAAAAGATAAAATTACCATCTGCAATAAAGTTTGCAGTGCATCCTGCATAGGCGTTTCAAACTCTAATAGTCTGTCAAATCCAAGCTATGGGAGGGCTTCCAGCTTTCAAGGAGGGTTCGAATGACTTCTAAAATATTTGTTAGATGCTAAATGACACATGCACCTAATATTTAGCTCCATTAAAACCTCATGTAGTGAGTTGGAAACAAATTTATTAATGACTTCCAACAACTTCCTAAAATTTAGTAGTTTGTTGGAGTTTTGTCTCCTTGATTGTTTCCACCTATCTCCAAGGCCCATAATCCAATGAAAGAGATGGGTTGAGACCTCCTAAGAATATTTGGATTTTATTTTCTATTTAATGAAGGAGAGAGCTCTTGGAGGGAGGAGTTCATGACTAGAGAAATCTTGAGAGAGTTGAAGGGGCAGTTTGTTTGTGTTTTTGTAACCCTGGGGGCATGTGTTGTAGGCATTTCTGTCATTAGAGATTTATGAAAGTTGTTTATCATAATTTGTGTTCTTTATTATCATTTTACCTTGTCATCCTTCTTGAATGGAATTGCAGGCATCGAATATCAATGGTTGTTCATGGGAAGGAGATTCATGAGTTGCAAATGATTTGTAGTAATCCCCTCCTTTCATGATCTTTGTTCTAGTAATCTTTTAAGTCATTTTTGGAGAGAGGATATATTCTTGATGATATTATTATTTTTGTTATCTTCCTTATGCCTTAATCCATCAATTATATCCCTTTTGGTCTGGTAGGCACATTGAGTTCCTTTGATCTTTAGAATGTGTTGACTCCATGCCCAATGGAATGACTTTACAGACAGTTTTCTACCCTCCTTATTGCTCTTCCTTGCTGATCCACCTGAGTTTAAACCCGATTTAATCACTTATATAAAATGAGTATTGGGATTATCCTCTAGGAGTATGAGGGTGGCTCTCAGTGCTAACACCATGATTTTATCTTCATTTAGCACAATTTTAGTTGGTCAAGAACCAAATCCTAGAAAGTAGGATATGGACAGATTTTGCCAAATATTCTTTCTTAAGCTATTGTAACTTCTTCATATATTTATCTAAGGAAGTATTTCGACCTCCTTAAGCTTTGATATGACATTTTTCTATATATTATCATAAAGAGAATGTAAAAAGGGTTGGAGTGTGAAGGAAGAGACTCTTGCTACATATTCTAAATTTTATGAGATTAATATAATCATTATGGATCAAAAGTACCCAAAATTTGGCTTCAAAGATTCTTGTGAAGGTGTTTTCTTGTGTTTTCTTTAATGTATGTTTTTATGCCTCAGTGAATCCATGTACATGTTTTCTTCTTTGATATTTGAATAAAGTTAGTTGTTTCAAAATTCCTCAATAAATTGATGCTCTATTGTACATATTAAAATGTTACCACCATTTGTATTCTAAAGTCATCTTGGGATTCATTCTATATAGATTCCATAATATGATGGATTTTCTTCTTCATTCAAACCTCTAGATACAACGATAATTAAATTTTCTAAGGGAACATTTTCTATCCTTCCTTTGATCATCTTTTGTTCAAATTGACCAAGCATCCAACAGATTATTGATCTCAAGTGTATGAATCCATGCCCAATGGTATTTTTTCTTGCTCAATCACCATTTCATAAACCCTACCTTCATTTTCAAAATATCTATCCACTGCACTTCACGTAACTAGTCAATCCTTGATTGATTTGTAAGAGATATCCCTTTCTGAATTGGAAGGGCTATCTTCCAATTCCCAAAGTGTTTTGAAGGCTACCTATGTGTTTTACTCCTACAACCAAGGAAATTACTGAGTGATAAAATTTTGGCATTGTTTCCGGGGATTGAAGGTGAAATCTTCCCTAGGATAAATGACAAAGTTCATATCTGAGTATTGATGGTGAACAATAGTCAGACACAAGGAAGGTTGTATCATTCACCTGGCGACTCCAATCATGCTTCAATGAAATTCAAGGAATCCACTCGAGAACGAGCTCATTTGACATAGACATGGAAGGACATCATGGGAAAACCAAGTATCAAAGCTTCAGCTTTTTCCAAGAGATGTTATTATTTTTCATCAAGTGCCTCTTGTCTTTTCCTGAACATGTTAAAAGAGTTTTTCTTTGCCTGTTGTATTCGAATGATGACCAAAAATATACATTTGTATATCCTTCTTCTAAAGTTTTAAATACATCTCATGTTCCTTGCATAACTGATCCTGACCAAGATATTTCATTTGAATTTTATGATGTACATGATCAATGTGACAAGCCTCAATATACCCAAGCAAATATCATATCTCTTGTGCTTAAGCCTCAACCCTCCAATATCAAAGAGAGATAAATATCACTTCAATTACCTCATATTCCACATGATTTTCCTCCAAAGAACTATAAATACCTACCTCTATTCGATGGAGAACCCAATAACCCTACAACTAAGAAACATATCCATTCTTTTGAGTAATTTGCATATTTCTTTGAAATTGAGCATGATGATGTTTGTATGAGAGACTTTACTCAATAATTGCAAGGAGATGATAAATAGTGGTTTAGACAGTTACAACTCAAGATCATCAACTCATGGGAGGAAATGAACGATCTTTTCCTGAAATTTTGGGGTGAGAGGAAACCTTTGGATCAACTCATTTCACAATTTTATTCCATGAAGAAACAAGGGGGTGAGACTGTGTCAAGGTTTAGCAGGAGGTTTTATAGTTTTTACTATAACATGCCCAAGAGAATTCAACCCCCGGAAGCTACTGCCAAACTTTGTTATGCAATAGATCTTCATCCATATGTTTTCTTCCTTCTGATGGAAAGAAGATCTAAGTCCCTCCAACAAATGTTTAGTGATTCTCAGAAGGTTGAAGACAATCTTCGAGCCTGCATGAGTTTTTCGGAATAAATTCAAAATGAAGAGTTGGATGCTAAAGAACATGAAATAAAAACAGTTGATCTAAATTTTGAGGAGAATAATATTAATAATATCATGCATTTTCTTGAAGTTTTTAATACTGATGCTTTCGCAAAAAAGTATATTTCACCTATTTAAGAAGAATTTGTTGACCCTAACTGTTTTGCTTCTTGTCTGAATTTTGATCCATCTCAAGATAAGCATGGTGTTGATTATGTTATGTATTCATTTGAAAACTTTCATGAAAATGAATTGGTATATCATCATGTTGAAGAGCAAGTTGATGTCCCAAGTTCTTTTTTATTTGATAACATTACAAATATTTTTGGCAAACCTAAATATGATAAATACAATGATGACTATGATGTTGAGTTTGATGATCAACAAGTTTTATGTTTATCAGCAGGAAATGTTCAGTTTCAGTTGTTTAAGGAAAGTAGTCAGATTGCATACTTCAGTTGTGACATCGATGAAGAACATAAGGAAAGTATTGAATTGAGTGAAGGAAATAGTCTACCCCTGTGTTTTTCTTCATTCCAATTACTGAAGGAGAATTTTCATAGTGTTATAAGTCAACAATTACAAAGTTATGCCAGTGAACATGGAGAAAACAATCAGTTTGTTGATGCAAATTCCCTGCCTTTGTGCTTTGCATCATTTGAACTGTTAAAATAAAAATTTAAAAATCACCACTAAAGAAAAGGGGTGTGATCTAATGCAAGATCATACAACCTCATTGGATCAAATTCACAACAAATTGTAGTAGCCTTCTCATGTGTTTTATGACCCTATAGTTGATTATATGGAGTGCTTCAACAGTCAAAATTTGTAGCCTATGATCAATTGTAAGGTTGGAAATGAAGATGATGGTCAGTTGGTGCCAAAACCAGTTGTATCCTTGATGTCAACAAATGTTTTATTACATCATTCTAATGCAGATTTCCATACTTCCTTTGACATCTTATTGAGTAAATCGCAAGAAAACAAAGATGCAGGTGAAGGGGTAAATTTATGGAACATAAATCACATGGAGAAAAGTTGTAATATATTGGATGATATGACATCAGTTTGCACTTATTTGAATATCCTTTTGCATTCTTTCTGGAGTCAATAAGAAACCCCAAATTTATAGATTTTTTCAAATTTGAATTTGGTTGCAAATGTTCAAATGAGTTGCCATTTTCTTTTCAAGATATTGTTTTTTCCAAAGAACATTCAAGACCTTCAGTTAGTCAAGTTAGTACTTGAATGGATACTTTGGAAGTCTTCTTACATTTGAGAAAGAAAACATCTCTTCGAGTAGAGTAGGAGTGTTTATCAATAAGCTCGTAGTTTGAGCATTTTTTAGTTTGATTTCAACAATGTGCAGTTTAGTTTTTAGATTGGATTTTTTTCCAGACGAAGGTACAGTAAGGATGAAGTGAAATTTGCAGATATCAGTAGTTTGGGACCATCCCAACGTATTATACTACTATTCTGCTTGTTCTTTGGAACCTCACATGGAGGCTTCCATTCCCATTGGAGCTAATGTTAGCACATGTAAATTTTCACATCAAAATTTATGATTTGGTCAAACTTGGTTAATAGAGGTCATATGGTGAATCATGATCAGTTAGAGTCAGTTTTGTCATGGTTCAGAAAATATTATGAGCTCAAATCCGTTGGAGGCACGTGGCATCATCAAGATAATTAGTATGCTACATAGGCTGCTGCGCAACTGCCTAATGTTGTGAAATTGGATTTTGGAGTACAACATGATATGATAGGTATGAGTGGTGAACTAATTTGGTTCCTATATTCAAAATATTCATCTTCCATGCAAAGGAACCCCTCACATACCTCTCTACTTCCCTATAACTATGAAAATCTCCCATCTAATCTTGTTGCGCATGGGCTACAAGGGACATTGCTCACATCAATGTGCATCATCACCTACCTTGCTTCTACATCCTCCAACTGTTGTTTCAGATTCTTGGTTGAAGTTTGAAAGGGAAACCTTTCTTATGAGCCAAAAACCTCAATCTTTTCCTTAAACACATATTCCTTGCCTACATCAAATTGAATTTTACTCATTTCTTGTGCATCTGCAAGCACTGTGTTTTATATTGCACAACTGTAACAGTCCAATTTCAAGCATTTGTATGAAGTTATTTGTCAATTTTTTGAGTGAGAAATATCAAAGTGATAATGAGATAGACATTGAATGCATCAATCTAAGGATTTTATCAGTAAGAATGTAAAGTGGGCTCTTTCATGGAAGTTTACATGTATCAAGGTTTTAAGGTTTGAAAGGAAAATGTGTTTTTTTTTAAGGAGGGAAAGGGTTCTAGGGAACCCTACAATGACTTTGAAATTGTTGTTACCATCAACCATCATCACTAATCAACCAAGGTTAGAAAAATAAATCAAAGTGAAGAAAGTGCAGTTGTTGCACAACTGTGTTGTGTTTCTATTGTAGGTTACTTGTAGTATTCCAGATATAAAATAGTATTTAGAACATAAATATTTTAGCTAGAAATGACAGAGAAACAATGATATAACCAGAACAATACCAGAATAATACCAGAGTAACACTAGAAATAGAACTTTGATTACTGATAGAAATGTTCACTTGCCTCTTCGAGGATGCAACCTCCAACAGAGCAGATCTCTATGACAATAATATCCAAGACAAGATTTACCATACACTCTACTTCTATTTATACTAAATATATATATCCAAAAGAACAATCTAGCGGAAGATCCTTCTAGAATCAGAAGCTTCTATTAGGTCTTCTTACATTTGAATTATTCTTCCTTATTGCCAAGACTTATTAATATTGGCCTTTATTACATGGAATTAAATTATTCTACCTATGTGAGGGGTTAGGGAGGTTAGTTCCCTAACATTCCTTCCCCCTTGAAGAATAACCTTGTCCTCAAGGCTTCAAATAAAGGAATTTTTGTAGAGGTGGCATCTTTTGGAGGTGTATATTTCCATTGGAATAACACTTCCCAGATGGTGCGTTGATGGAGACAACGCTCTCTCTGGGCCAAGACTGCTTGTGGTTGAAACCATATGGAACCTTCTTCATCCAACTCAGCGAGATTAGTTTAAGTTTGGAACTTAGTTCCAATCACCTTCTTTAAGAAAGAAACATGAAAAACAGGATGGAGCTTCAACTAACTGGGTAGAGCTAATTGATAGGCCATTGATCCCACACACTTGAGCACTGTATAAGGACCATAAAATTTGGGTGCAAATTTCTAACAGTGTTGATATTTAAGTGAAGTATACTTATAAGGCTATAGATTAAGAAATACCTAGTCCCCTTCAACAAAATGGCATTCAGAACGACCTTGATCTACTTGTTGCTTCATATGATTCTGAGCCATGACCAAATTGTCTTTGAGGGCACGAAAAAATAGCCTCGCATACTATAAGATTGTTTTCAACCTCCTGAACATTTGAGACCCTTGGCATATAGGAGAGAAATGATGGGGACTTTTGGACATAGACTACTTCAAAAGGAGTCATGAAGGTAGTTGTATGGTAAGATGTGGTGTACCACCATTCAACTAGGAGTAACCATTGAGCCCACTGATTTTACTGCTCAGGAGAAAAACACCTCAAATATGTTTCCAAACACTTGTTGACAACTTCAGTATGGTTATCGATTTGGGGGTGATTGTTGGGTATGTGTTATATTATTTTCATGTGTGTGTGTGGGCACGTCAGATTCGACAACTGCGTCTGACAATCCCAACTATGTTTTTTGCTATTTTTAGCAGTTTTCTAAATTAATCGTAGATTAAGGGATTGGGGTTTTGGTAGCTATGGAATACCTAAACCATTGTATATATTGTATGGTGAATGGTGAAATTAATACGATGAATATTTGAAAGGTGTGACACTAAGGAAGGTTGGTTTTCTCCTGGTTAAGGGTTTCCAACGTAAATCTCTGTGTACTATGTGTATGAGCCATTGATTAATTTATGTTTTTCTTAAGAATCTGTATGCATTTCTTTACTTCATAGGTTTAAAAATTATAGGTGGTATCAGAGCTCATTTTTGGCTTCACGGGGATGCCTTTGTTGTTGAGGGTTTGGCTCAATCTTGATAGATCAAGTTTATCTTGGGTTTGTGATAAATCTAGGTTTAGTGGGAGATTTTGCAGTAGTGATTCGAGTGTAGAAAGAGGAATGGTGAGCTCTTATAGAATCGAGATAGAGAAGTTCAATGGTAAAAACTTTGAGGTATGGAAGCTTAAGATGGAGGACCTTCTTGTAGACAAAGAACAATGGATCGTTGTGGATCTTGGTACACAACCTACTGGTATGCAGTCTACTAGCACACAGACTACTAGTACACAACCTACTAGTACACAAACTACTAGTACACCACCTACTAGTAAGTTTGTCAGGTTGTTGTATTAAAGATTTTAATTACCTGAAAACACTAGATTGTCAAACCAGGGTAAGTGAACTTAGAGCTACTACACTATATGTGTTGGTAAGATTCTAGTTTCTACCTAAAGGTTATTCTGAGAATAAAACACAAACTTACTCTTAGAAATTGAATCCTAATGATTATCTTAAAACTAATCATATCTTGTCTAATCAATCAAATGGAAATAGTTCTGAGTTAAGCAAAGGTATTTCTATTCCTTAATCTAAAGAAATCACCCAAGGCTATCTACCATTATCTTAAACATCTAATCATCAACATATCTATCTAAACCATAAAAGAGAGATCATTTTAAAAACCTTTTAATCTGAGTCTCAAGCAGTTCTAAATCTAACAAAGGTGAAACTAATAAATGTCCTATTTTACCCTACAAGTACTGGAAGCTTCCTTTAATCAGACCATAAGCTAGCTATCCTAACAAAACAAAGTAAGTCTAAACTCAAATTATCTTTAAATCATGATCAAACTGGAAACTGGAAAATAGAGCAACTCTAGACTAATCTAGGAGAAAAATTAATTGGTACTCAGTTCATTCCTCAAATTTTATAATGGTAAATAACTCATTCCAACATTCAACGATCTACAAGATAATATCAAGCTGAGAATGAACTAAAACGAAAGAATGACCAAGTCATAATTTAGCAGAGTAACTTCAAATGAAAAACTAACTCACATGTAGATTCTAGAACTAAAAATAAACTAACTATACTGTGGAAAAGAGACAGTGAATTGAACCTGTTGGTGGGCCCAACCAAGAGGTGCAATCTCCCTAAAACAAAACCAGAGCTACTTAGATTATTCCATGCATAACTGTTTCATACCTCACACTCCATAATTCATAAACAAACTCAAATCATTTAACAGAGAATGATATAACGCATAGTAAATTGTATTATCAGAAATCACATCACATAACATATCATAACCAACGTTTCTTGAGAGTGATTTGAGTTTATATAGATCCTCTCCAAAATAGTCTTGAACATAGGTGCATTAATCTAAGTGAATCTTAGATCCGAAAATGACTCATAGTTAGTTGAAACTAATTTCACATCTTCATGACACGCAGTGTCAAGAAGCATGGATCATAAAGCATCATAATAAAACAGTTCTCCAATCATGAGTGACATCGTAGATGTCACTCATG
>SNQJ01S0008722.1:248222-263174 GCA_010110895.2 Picea sitchensis
TCAAAATACATTAAAAATAACTTGAATCATAGGAATACCTTGAATAGCTCCATTTAGGGTAAAAGGATGTCAAATGTGTCATGGTAAGGCCAGAAGGAAATGATACTAGATATGAAAATGGGGGTATATCTGACATGATGTAGCAAAAAATATGGTCAAAATTGGAGACTAACATTCCCCCAAGCTGAAGTCTTGTCTGTCCTCAGACAACAAAAAATCAAAAACTGAGATTCATCACAGTGTTGCAGCAGCTGCAACCAACATTTGCAATTTATCATGTTTCTTCATGTTTCTGATTTCCTTCTTAAGAACCCGATTAATGGTGATGTGATTCCTGGCAATCTTCTGCAATCTCTTATTCTTCTGAAAAAGACCTTTATTCTTTCGTTTTAATCGTTCAATTTTTTATGAGAAGTGGGCTTGCCTGAGTTTCATAAGTTGATT
This sequence comes from Picea sitchensis, assembly GCA_010110895.2. Classification (NCBI taxonomy): domain Eukaryota; kingdom Viridiplantae; phylum Streptophyta; class Pinopsida; order Pinales; family Pinaceae; genus Picea; species Picea sitchensis. The sequence continues at coordinate 248,667 of SNQJ01S0008722.1, forward strand.
TTTTGTTTTGATATGCCGATCCAGTATGGCATATTCATGTAACTTCTCTTTTAACCTTTGATTCCTGTTTTCCAATCTAACAACCATTGGTTGCGAAGATCTACTAGAAGAGATTTCACAGTAAGAATTGAATGTCTTACCATGACCTTGTTGTGTTTGAGGGATGGACGCATGAGTGAACTCATCTGGTATTTGAACAAGGGTGCCGACTGGACTAGATTCATGAGTAAACTCATCATATACTTGAACAGGGGTGTCGAATGGACTGGGTTCATGAGTGAACTCCTCATACATCTGAACAGGGGGATCAACTGGCATTTGAATTAGCTTTTCCCGCTCAATTTATTTGGGCACATTATCTTGCTGATTGACTTTACAGACTTTTCGAATCAATTGGGAGAGAGTCCATATCATCTCAAAAGACTCCGGAGCCTCCTCATGATCATCCATACTTTTCAATCTTTCCTGTAACGGGTAACTAGGCATGGAGTTATCCATATCTGAAAGTGTGTGTGTGCATTTATGTTTGGGATTTCTTCTAGGTTTGTCGATTAACTCCTCAAGTTGTTCCACATCAATAATAGTTTTAGCAGTTGGAGGAGAAATCGGAATTTCAACATTTGCATCTGTAGGGACAGTCTTTTCCACTCTTTCACGGTTAGTTTCCACACCATCAGAACCATGGACATCAAATGAATGTTTTTTGCTAGGATTATCATCACTGGCCTCAATTGTGTAGTCTGGTGTATTCTCAGGGTCATCACAGATTTTGGCCAGGATTTTAACAACCTTTTTCTTAGATTTTGACTTCTTCTGTGGAGGAGTGGACTCAATATTTTTATCTTTAGATTTGTCAGAAGCTAGGGTTCTTACAACGAACATTTCCCAAGATTCCTGCTTGTGGGATAACACAAACTTAACCAAAATTTTGACAAGACCAAATTGAAACAGACTGCCTCTAAAATCTTTGGCTTTGCGAACTTGTTCTGCCATTTTCTTCAAACTCTTCAATAAAAAATAGGGGATGTCACCAAATGGTTACCTTTGAAATGCAGTAAGGGTCGAGCATGACATGGAAACATGATCGTGTACCGACCTTTGCAAGTGAGGTAGCGTTGAAGTATGGACAACAACTGAGCCCATTTCGGTTCAAACCACAACCTTGATGTGCCTTCTGACCATTGTAATTTCCGATACTGGGGTTGTAGGAGCTGCGTGCAGAGCTTTTTGTTGACTGGCTGGCCCTTCGTCTATTTCTGACTAGTGCAGGGCAATTGAATTGCTTTGGAAATGAACTTCTCAATAACTTTGAATTCCAACTCGCCCACTTTAGCTAGTCCACCATGAAAGTGCAGAGCGAATTGAAGTGTAATCGTATCATCATACCCGTCAAAATTCTTGAAGAACGGCTCCCATACAGCTTTCTGAAAAATGTGTTTGGTGGCTTCATACTCAAGAAGAGCTTCCAAATATGCATAAGTCTCAGGTTCGTGGCGATTCGCCACCATAATTCCACATAGGATAACAGGAAAGGTTCAAAGGTGAGCAACATAATTAGATGAGGGAAACAAAGGAATAGAGTATTATGTGTGAAATAGGTCGTGAGAGGAATTATAGAAGGACGTTTGAAGTGTCGTGAGGATCAATAGCGTGTGAAGGAATGACGATGGTCGTACACCTTTTCAAAATATCATTTCATATGAGTTGTGTCGAATTCAACCATAATAATGCAGTGCATTTTCCATGATACGAAATGTCAAGAAGAATTGAACTTAGATTGTTAAGTACAGAGTATAGGGATGATGAAATGTCATGGAGTATCAAGGTAGTCATAGTTCAAGTTATTAATGTGTAATTTAATAAATTAAACTAACATGAAACTAAGCGTACCTGAGCTGGATTACCTACTCCCTGTTATGCATTTCTTACTGTAGAGATATTGAATTCAATTCTGAATCTAGAGAACACCAAAGTTGTAACTGGAATATATACTACTGATAACCACTGTGACTAATTGATTCTATCTGGCATTGACTGGTACTGATGAAATAAACCGAAATCTGCAGAGAAACTTGAACCAATAATAACTTGCTAAGAAAAAGATTTCATGTTTATGAAGCAAATTATCTGATGACTATCCGTGAACCCTTCATTTGTTCATCCCTGAAAGGAATCAATTAAAATTATGTCTTCAACAGCTTCAAATCTTTAACCCATGGTACAATTCTTATTTGTGTGAATAAATGTTCTAGAGTCGAACACAAAAAGAAATCATTGGATTACCGACCATTAATGAATGTCGTTAACCAATGCAAGATGACCCACCAGTGATGTCAATGGGCCTCAAGGTACCTATAGTACATCCTAACAGGTACGAATAAAGGTCTTGGTGTCGAGTCACCTGTAGGATCTATCAACCAAGAGACATTGATGTATTCCCATGGTTGTTAGCAAGGAAATCTACCATTGAGGCATGCAGATCCCAGGGTACTAAGTAGTCTCTAATATCTACTCCATATAAGGTGTTGGTGTCAATGGAGTGAGACTTGTTGGAAGGTGGACCTTAACGTATCCAACATCATCCAACGTGAGTGCAGATAGAAATCTTGTAGAGAATAATTTTGTGGAACAGTAATCACTTACTTGTGGATTTTATGAGCCCAAGTTAGTATATGCTCATTGTGTTCTCATGTTTTGAGAGTTTGAGAAAATGCTAAAAGAAAACTCTAGGGGGGTTTCTTTCCCATCGTAATCTATCAGGCCTGGTAAAAAATAATCCTTTCCCTGATAAATTCCTCTTTCATACTTTAATGACCAATTCAAAGGGAGCAAACAAGCTCAAATTTATTAATTTCAAAACAAGACAGTGTATATGGATAAGAAAATTTCATAAAATAAAATGATCTTACCTTCTTACCTGTTGTGAAAAAGTGATGACGTTCAATTCTGTACTTACTTTAAAAGTCCTGTAAAATTGAAAACAATAAGTGAACATATCCAAAATTATTTTTTATTATCATTTTTTTATTTTTATTGAAATTTTTATTATTTAAAAAATTTTGAAACAACAAAAATGATCAAGGATTAGCAAGAGGAGAAGACTCTTCTCCTACTATCTTTATTTATGGTTGTTTAGAAATTTCCTGTAGAAAATCATCTCTTGACAAGGGTTTGTTGTACACTTTTAATCGATCTCCATTTAATACAAAGGAATTTTGAGAGTCATCTATGGTCTTGATTCTAACAGATCCATTATCAAAAATAGTTTCCACTTCATAGGGTCCCAACCATCTTGTCGTAAGTTTTCCTTTGAAAGTTTTATATTTGGAATCAAAGAGCAATGCCCGATCCCCTAGTTGAAAATGTTTTTTCTTAATGTATTTATCATGCCATTCGCTACGTTGATTTTGTACAAGGATAGTTCTTTGAAGAGTATCTTGCCTAATTTCTCCCAATTCATTTAATTGCATAACTCTATGTTTTTGTGCCTCATCCAAATTCAAACCCAATTCTGCTGCTATGCGGAAGGTATGAATCTGGAATTCTACGGGAAGGAGAATTTGCTTGCCAAATACCAATTCATAAGGGGTATGACCAGTGGTATTTCTCCACGTAGTCCGGTATGCCCATAAAGCCTCTGGAAGTCTACCTGCCCAATCTTTGTGATGTAAATGTATTGTCTTGGTCAGAATAGCTTCTAGAACTTTATTCGTGGATTCCACTTGCCCATTGGATTGTGGATGGTATGGGGAAGACTTACAGTGTTTTATCCCATATTTATCGGTGAGTTCCTTCATCAACTTAGAAGTGAATTGGGCACCTTGATCAGTAACAATCTCTCGTGGAACACTGAAGCGGGTAAAGATATCTTCATAAATAAATTCAACCACTGATTTCTCAGTTGCTTGATATAAGGATTTTGCCTCTACCCACTTGGTCACAAAATTTGTACAAACCAAGATGTACTTCTTATTCCTCGACATTGGGGAAATCGGTCCTACAAAATCAAGTGCCCATTTATCAAATGGTTCAATCACAACCTGCAGTCGTAAGGGCATCTCGTCTGCTACGGTAGGTCTTCGCATACTCTGAAAACTATCGCAGCATCTTACATATTTTGTTGCATCTTTAAACAGTGTCGGCCAATAATATCCTGATTGTAAGACTTTATATGTCGTTCTCTTATCAGAGAAATGTCCTCCACATGGCCCATCATGACATGCCTGAAGGATATCAGGAATCTCATCTTCCCGAACGCATATCCTAATGATCATATCAGGACTTGTATAGAAAAGATCACTTCCTATCCAACAATAATAAGCACTTTGTTGGACAATTCTTTTCTTTTGTGGTGATGACAAATGAGCTGGCAGTCTCCCTGTAGCTAAGTAATTTGTCGTATCTGCAAACCAAGGGGTCTTAACAACTACTACAAATAGATGTTCATCAGGGAAATTATCATTCACTGGAATGTCAGTACTGTCTTGAAGAATATGAGAAAGAAAATCTGCAACTACATTTCTTTTCCTAGCCGATCAACTATAGTGATGTTAAATTCTTGAAGTAGCAAAAGCCATCGTGTGATTCTTCCGGTAGTAAATGGTTTGTTCATCAAAAATCTAATAGCAGAATGGTCGATATGTATAAAAACCTCATATCCAGTGATGTAATGATGGAATTTGTTAATGGCATGAACTACAGCCAAAAATTCCTTCTCTGTTACAGTGTAGTTCAATTCAGGCGAAGTAAGGTTTTTGCTAGTAAAGTAAATTGCATAGTTTTGTTGGTTTTCTTTTTGTCCAAGCACTCCTCCTAAGGAAGTATCTGAGGACTTAGTTGAAATATGGAAAGGAAGAGACCAATTTGGTCCTCTTAAAATAGGTGCCATGGACAATTTTTCTTTCAAATTTTCAAAAGCATTTTGACAATTGTTATCCCAACAAAATTCTGCATCCTTTGCTAACAGTTTAAACATGGGGTTGGCTATCTTTGTAAATTTTTCAATAAATCAACGATAATATCCAGCATGTCCTAAAAAACTTCACACATCTTTTTCACTTTTCAAAGAGGAAAGCTTAACTATTACTTCAATTTTAGCTGGATCGACTTTAATTCCTTCTGCAAACAAATGATGACCCAACACTATTCCCTCAGTTAATAGCATTTTACATTTTTTGTGACTAAGGGATAAATTTGATTCCTGACAGCGAGTCAAGACTTTCTCAAGATTACTTAAGTCTTCTTCGAAGGTATTACCATAAACAGTAAAATCGTCCATGTACACTTCCACACAATCATGAATTAAGTCAGCAAAAATCCCAAGGAGTGCTCTCTGAAATGTAGCACGAGCATTGCATAGTCCAAAAGGTATCACTTTATAAGCATAAGTTCCCCAAGGACACGTGAATGTTGTTTTTTCCTGGTCTTCAAGAGAAATTTGAATCTGATTGTATCCACTATATCCATCGAGCAAGGAAAAGTATCTTTTTCCAGCCAAGGTATCCAAGACCTGATCTATAAAAGGCAAGGGAAAGTAGCCCTTCAGGGTTGCCTTGTTCAACTCCCTAAAGTCTACACACATTCTCCATTTCTCTATCATTTTCTTAGGTACCACAACAAGAGGTGAAACCCACTTGTTGTCAAAAATTGGATAAATGAATCCTACGTTTAATCATTTTTGTAACTCTTCTTTCACAAAATCTTTTAGGATTGGATTCATACACCATTGTGGTTGTCTTATTGGGGTTATCTCTGGTTGGATATATATATGGTGAATACAGATGTCAGGATGCACTCCTCTCATATCAGTGTACTCCCATGCAAATTCCCCTAACTGTTCTTTCAAAAGATTTGTTAATTGTTCCTGTTGGCTGAGACTTAATTCAGAATTGATGTATAGACATTTGCCTGGGCTAAGTTCTACTGGAATGGTATATGACCCCGGATGCTCATCAATGGTGAAAACCATAGATGGTGAAAACGAGAAAAATGACTCACTTCGTTCTTGAAATTCCTCTCTGAAAATTTGATCGTATTGAAAATATGTTTGTGGAAACTCAACATTTTCTGTCACAGAAAGAAATTGGCTTAAAATGTCATCCTCTATTGGTTCTTGTAACGCATGAAATTCATCCACAGAGAATAAAGGTTCTTCCTCATCATTCTCATGATAGGGACATTTTAGCCACCATAATTCTTCTGTAACCGATTGAGCAAGTGGAAAAATAGAAAGCTTATGTGAAGAAATTCCATTTGATATGAACATATCCCCACCACGACATCCTATGAAAGCATTGGTCGTAGAAAACCAAGGTCTCCCTAAAATGATTGGATGGCCTTTCGTGGGATCCTTTGAATGAATAATCATGAAGTCGACGGGATATTCCCACAAAGCTAATGTAACAAGAATGTCATCGAGGACTCCAACAGGTTTTATAGTTGTTCTATCAGCAAGTTCAAGAACTGTAGGGGTAGGGAGAAGGAATTGACTTAGTTGCAATAGTTCAACTGTATTGATAGTCATTATATTAATGGTTGCACCTAAATCGACTAAAGTATTACCAATAGAAACATGGTTGATAGTAACTGAAACTATTGGGTTCCCGGGGTTGGCATACTTCGCAATCTTAGGAGCTTCAGAAATACAATTCAATGATTGGCCTACTAGGTGTATCATGGGTGGATCCTTTTGTTTTCAACCTGGTTTCTTAATGTAGAGTTCTTTAATGGTCTTGGCGTAGATTGGAACATCTCTGATCGCTTGTAACAATGGAATCTTAACATGGACATTCTTTAGTTCATTCATGATGTCAAACTCAGATTGAGCAATTGGTTTTTCAATGAGCAACCTCTCAGGAAAAGGAGGTGTTCGGGGAACTTGAGTTTGTATGTTATGCTATGATTCAGATACATTATTCTTTGGAATGATGACATCTTTCAAAGATGCCTCATTTGATAAATCATCTACAGGTTCTTTTTCATGTTCTTGGATGATTACCTTTGGTGCTATTCTTGTTACAGGCTGAGTTTTATTTAAATTTTTCACAGATCTCAACTGTGTTTCTTGTATGGAAACGGGGTTTATGGTGTAAGCTGGGTAGTTTTGAAAATCAACACTATGGAGTGGCAGAGTTGGTCTGCTGTTAGGATTTGTAATGGGTTGAGTGGGTAATATGGTGGGATGAGGTGGATTTTGAGGCTGGTGAGGAGTTTGTTGAATGGGTGTTAAAGGAGATGGAGTAAAACCAGGCAATAGCTGATGCATGTTTGGAGGGTATTGAGTACATGGATTCTGGGGAATTGGTACCGCATGTTGTTGTTGGTTATTTCCATAATTATGTTCTCTCCATCCCTGGTACCAAGGTTGAGCAGGGGAATTTTGTGGAGGCCAATTTGGCCAGTTCCATGGATGTTGTTGTTGTTGAGAGAAGGGTGGATAGTAGTCGGAAGGTTGTGGGGATGGTTCTTGATACATATTCGAGTTCCTAGGTTGCCAAGGCCTCTTAGGTGCAGATGGAGTCCCTGGAGCTTCCCCTCCCTTGAATATAGCTTGCAATACTGGTAAGGATGGACAATCTTCTGTTTTATGATTTTTAGTACATATTGCACATACATAAACATTGTCCAAAGGACATTCTCGTAAAGGATGCCTTTTTCTGCATTTTGGGCAGAATATGCTTAATACAGGGTTTTCCTCTTCCTGCTTTTTCTTAATCTTCAGAGTGTCTAACTGAGAGCCAATCGTTCCTAAAATGTCTATTTTAAAATTTTCCAAGAGGTTTTCCAATTCAATTCTAGTAACTCCACCAGATGTGGGTACTTTGGTGTTTTTGTTGACAAGTTCTCTCACACTTTTTGCAGTTTTCCCCCTACTTCTCGAGTAAGTTCTACATAGTTCATTGAGTGCTTCAAAGTCTTTCTGATAAATGTCTCCAGAAGCCATTAAGTTGAGAGTGTCAATGTATTCATTTGAAACCCCTTTTAAGAAAAGAGTCTTGATTGCTTCATCTTGGAGATCATTATATTTGGATTTTTGAAGAGTATATGTAAATCTTTATAAGAAATCTTCAAGGCTTTCTTCATCTTGTTGTTGCATTTTAAAAATATCATTTCGAGAATCCTTGGGTCTACAATAGTCTTGGTACTTCTTTAAAAATGTTGCCTTCATATCTTCCCAAGATCTAATGTTGTACTCTCCTAAACTCATGAACTAACATAATGCAGAATCTTTTAGGGTAGCAGGAAACAATTTCAGCTTATGTGCATCCTGGAGATAATTATAACTCTTGCACAGGATATTGAATTCAAAAAGAAAGACATCTGGGTCTTCACTACTTTTCCCATAAAAGGTTGGTAGTGTCGAAGGTGGGATATTTTTCATATTGACATTTTGGACCAAATCCAAAATTGGAAACCCAAAGGTGGTTTCTAGTCTTAGCTCAGTCTCTACTTGTTCTTCTTTTTCATTTTCAACATGAATTTCTCCTCTTTCTCTTCTATCCAATTCTCTCCCTCTTTCTGTCATGTTAAAAGGATTACCAAAAATTGTATATGCAATCTGATCTTTCTTTGGTGAGGGTGTGAAATCCCACCTCTCTGGATTCTTTTTGATAGAATTACTATCTCCTATTGGTTCTTTTGAGGATCCTATTACCTTTGATTCACCAGTTGTAGTTGTTATTTGTGAAACTATAGTGTCAGGGTTCCTGAAAATAGCTTGCACTTCTTCTGGATTAACTGTGTCAATCGAGTTTGGATCACCAGGAATTTGGATTTGTTGGTATGTGGTGTTTCTTGGTTCTATGTTTTGCTCTATGGTTTCCTCAGCCAGAGTTCTAGTCTCAGTTTCTATTACTTTTTGGGTGGAGGTTTCTTCTTTTTTTTGTTTTGAGTTTCCCCTAAATCTACCTCTATGATCTCTATTTCTCATGAAAACACACTAGATAAAAGAAAAACTAAGATTGAGTTTCAGAGGAACCAGTGATAATAGATGTGTCGATTCTCACCCTTCATTTCACATCTCCTCTTTCGTCAACCTACTAACATACCACACCAAACCAAATACATTTAAGAAAATAACCAAAAAAATTATCTAACTTACCTTCTAAACAACTCCCCAACAACGGTGCCAAAAATGTCAGGTTGTTGTATAAAAGATTTTAATTACCTGAAAACACTAAATTGTCAAACCAGGGTAAGTGAACTTAGAGTTGCTACACTATATGTGCTGGTAAGATTCTAGTTTATACCTAAAGGTTATTCTGAGAAGAAAACACAAACTTACTCTTAGAAACTAAATCCTAATGATTATCTTAAAACTAATCATATCTTGTCTAATCAATCAAATGGAAACAGTTCTGAGTTAAGCAAAGGTATTTCTATTCCTTAATCTAAAGAAATCACCCAAGGCTATCTACCATTATCTTAAACATCTAATCATCAACATATCTATCTGAACCATAAAAGAGAGATCATTTTAAAAACCTTTTAATCTAAGTCTCAAGAAGTTCTAAATCTAACCAAGGTGAAACTAATAAATGTCCTATTTTACCCTACAAGTACTGGAAGCTTCCTTTAATCAGACCATAACCTAGCTATCCTAACAAAACAGAGTAAGTCTAAACTCAAATTATCTTTAAATCATGATCAAACTGCAAACTGGAAAACAAAGAAACTCTAGACTAATCTAGGAGAAAGATTAATTGGTACTCAGTTCATTCCTCAAATTCTATAATGGTAAATAACTCATTCCAACATTCAACGATCTACAAGATAATATCAAGCTGAGAATGAACTAAAACGAAAGAATGACCAAGTCAAAATTTAGCAGAGTAACTTCAAATGAAAAACTAACTCACATGCAGATTCTAGAACTAAAAATAAACTAACTATACTGTGGAAAAGAGATAGCGAATTGAACCTATTGGTGGGCCCAACCAAGAGGTGCAATCGCCCTAAAATGAAACTAGAGCTACTTAGATTATTCCATGCATATCTGTTTCATACCTCACACTCCATAATTCTTAAACAAACTCAAATCATTTAACAGAGAATGATATAATGCATAGTAAATTGCATTATCAGAAATCGCATCACATAACATATCATAACCAACGTTTCTTGAGAGCGATCTGAGTTTATATAGATCCTCTCCAAAATAGTCTTGAATATAGGTGCATTAATCTAAGTGAATCTTAGATCCGAAAATGACTCATAGTTAGTTGAAACTAATTTCACAGCTTCATGACACGCAGTGTCAAGAAGCGTGGATCATAAAGCATCATAATAAAACAGTTCTACAATTTTGCTCTGAGTCATCACATTGAGTTATGACTCAATCAATCATATGAATCGGACTATCAATCCAATTTGGCCATGCCGTTCAAGTCTTTGACATCTCCACTAAGTGGGAGCCGGTACCTGGTACTGATAAGTCTATTTCAAGGGAACAAGTACCTAACTCATGTCGCGTTAGTATCGATATTAGTTTAAAATATCAAAATACATTAAAAATAACTTGAATCATAGGAATACCTTGAATAGCTCCATTTAGGGTAAAAGGATGTCAAATGTGTCATGGTAAGGCCAGAAGGAAATGATACTAGATATGAAAATGGGGGTATATCTGACATGATGTAGGCAAAAATATGGTCAAAATTGGAGACTAACAATGTTGAAGGAAGATTAGGATAAGTTGGACAAAAGAGCAAGGAGCACTATTTGATTTTGCCTGGCAGATTCGGTGTTATTGAATGTCTCGGGAGAATCTATAGCCAAGGAAATATGGGATAAGTTAGGGAATTTGTATCAATCAAAGTCCCTGGTAAACAAGTTGTTTCTTTGAAAGAAGTTATATCATATTAGGATGGAAGTTGGAGATTATGTTATAGAACATCTAAATGCCTTTAATACTCTGGTAAGTCAACTGGTATCTGTTAATATTATTATTGCAAAGAAGATAAGTGTATTACTTTGTTATGTTCTTTGCTAGACTCTTGGGATAATTTGGTTGTAGCAATTGGTAGTGCCACTCAATCTACATTGAAGTATGAGGATGTAGTTGCATCCTTGTTATCTGAAGAGATGAGGTGGAAACACATGGATAGTCTAAGAAAAGATGATTTATTTGTAAGAGGTCATACCCAAGACAAAAATCATGATAAGTCTTTGGGGGGGATATCTAAATCTATAAGTAGATTTAAGTCTCAAGGAAAATATTTGAGGAAATGTTGGAAGTGTGGTAAAACAGGTCATTATAAGAAAGATTGCAAGTCTAAGAAGGTTGATAAACCAAAGGGATCTAATAATACCTCTTCCACAGAGGTGAAAACCTCCACTTAAGAAGGAGGTGATGTTTACCTAGAATCTACAAGTACACATGCAGACTGTGGTGTATGTTTAATTGACTCGGGTGTGTCATATCATATGACTCCTCACAATGAGTGGTTCTGTGAATATGAAAAATATGATGGTGGTGATGTATTCCTAGGATATGACTCGATAGCCAAAATCATGGGACATGGAAGGGTTAAGTTGTTGCTAAAATATGTAAGGATTAGAACTCTCCATGGGGTTCTGCAAATTCCAAAACTATCCAGGAGCCTAATCTCTGTAAGCAAGTTGGATGATGCAGGAGTGGATATTGTATTGGGAAAGGGAACTTTTAATATGGTACAAGGAGCAATGGTGTTGATGAGGGGATTTCGGTGTGGAACTCTGTACAAGTTGTTGGCAAGAACTTATACTAATGGGTGTAACCTTTTTGTTGTCCCTGAGTAGAGAAATAAAGAAGACAAGACCAATATTGTCCTTGGAAAGAAGACCATGTTGTGGCATCAAAGACTAGAGAATATTGGAGAAAAGGGTCTTCGAACACTACGCGGTAAAGGTATGGTTGAAGGTATATCTAATTTCACTCTAGATTTTGATTTCTGTGAACATTGCATATATGGTCAACCGAATCGAGTAAGATTCCCATCTGGTGCTACAAGAGCAAAGGGGATCTTAGAGTTGATACACAGTGATGTGTTTGGACCTGTGCTTGTTCCATCACTTGGTAAATCTATGTATTATGTTTCATTCATAGATGATTTCTCAAGGAACACATGGATTTATTTTCTTAGAAATAAATCTAAGGTATTTGAGAAATTTAAAGAGTTTAAGGCTCTAGTAGAAAATTAGAAAGAGAAGAAAATAAAGGTATTGAGAAAAGATAATGGTGGATAATTCTGCAGAAATGAATTCGAAGAATTTTGTAAGAAGTGTGGTATAGCAAGGTAGAATACTACTCCATACACACCTCAGTAGAATGGAGTTTCATAAAGGATGAACATGACACTGATGTAAAAAGCAAGAAGCATGCTTAGTGGTGTTGAGTTAGGATAGGAATTATGGGAAGAGGCAATGGGTACAGCTTGTTTCCTGGTCAATAGATCACCCTCATCAGCATTGGATGATAAAACTCCACACAAGGTATGGACTGGTAAGAAACCCTCTCTTGAACATATCAGAGTGTTTGGTTGTGATTCTTATGTACATGTTTCAAAGGAAAATATGAGTAAACTGGATAATAAAGCTAAAAAGTGTATCTTTATGGGTTATAAATATGGTGTGAAAGGTTATAAGCTTTGGAACCTAGAAACTAAGAATATTGTTTACAGTCGGGATGTTGTTTTTAGAGAGGTAAAAGATGCTTCCAAATAGGAATTCCTACCAAGGCAAGAAGAACCTAAGAAAATAGAGTTTGAGTTGGATGATGAAAAATCTAAATCATCTGAAGAAGATGAAGAAGAAAAAGAAGAACCGCATACCCCAGTATTGAGGAGATCAGTGAGGGAAAGAAGGCAACCAGAAAGGTATAGTCCACCTAATTTTTGTTCTAATTTTGCTTTATCTATTACTGATGATGATCCCAAAACTGTCAAGGAAGCAGTGAGTACAGAGGATAGTAAACTCTGGAAGAAGGCCATGGTTGAATAAATGGATGCCTTGGATAAGAATGAGGCATGGGATATAGTTGAGTTTCCAGTTGGAAGAAAATCTCTTGGTAGAAAATGGTTGTTTAAGAAGAAGTGTAATGAAGAAGGAAAAGTGGAGAAACACAAATCTCGGTTAGTAGAAAAAGGTTATTCCCAGGTAGAGGGAATTGACTTTGGTGATATTTTTTCTCATGTTGCCAAGTTAACTTCTATTAGATTTATTTTATCTATTATTGTTTCTTTTGATATTGAAGTGGAACAGATGGATGTGAAGACAACATTCCTACATGGGGATCTGGAAGAAGAAATCTACATGAAGCAACAAGAAGGATTTGTAGTGAAGGGAAAGAAAGAGTTGGTCTGTAAGATAAAGAAGTCACTATATGGTCTGAAGAAATCACCTAGGATGTGGTACCAAAATTTTGACACATACATCCTTGGATTGGGATTTGTGAGAAGCAGGGTTGATCACTGTGTATATCCCAAGAAGGTTGGTAATCACTTCATTTATGTAGTGTTGTATGTTGATGGCATGTTGTTGGTAGGAAATAAAATGGATGTTATCAAGGAGGTGAAATCACATCTATCCTCCAAATTTGACTTGAAGGATATCGTTGTTTCTAACTTCATTTTGGGAATGGAGATTAAAAGAGATCGTGCAAACATGAAACTCTGGTTGAATTAGAGAAAATATGTTGAGACGATGTTGCAGAGGTTTAATATGCATGGAAGTAAACCGGTCAAGGTTCCTGTTCTTATAGGTGTAAAGTTATGTGTAGATCAGTTTCCCATGTTATGTATGCCAATGTAGTTGGCAGTTTGATGTATGCAATGTTCTATACTAGAATGTACATTGCACATGCAGTGGGATTTTTGAGTGGGTATATGTCAAAACCATGGAAGGAGCATTGGACAACAGTAAAGAGGGTCTTCAGGTATTTGTGTGGCACTACCAATTATGGATTGTGCTACCAAGGAAGATCAGGATTGGACAGAGTGGTGGACATACATGGGTTTGTTGATGTAGACTAGGCTACAGATCTAGATCACAGAAGATCCACAAGTGGGTATGTGCTTAACCTATTTGCAGGAGAAATTAGTTGGATGAGAAAAAGAGGGGTTGTAGTGGCACTCTCAACTACAGAAGTTGAATACATGGAAGCCACTCATGCAAGCAAGGAAGCAGTATGGTTACAGATATTGTGTTCAGGTATTGGGTTGGTACAAAAAGTAGTGAGATTAGAGTGTGACAGTCAGAGTGTAACCTTCCTAGCAAAAAAACATGCCTATCATTCGAAGACAAAGAATATTGATGTTCAGTATCACTTTGTGAGAGACATGGTTGAAGAAAAGAAGGTGTTGCTGGAAAAGGTTGACACTTTGAAGAATGTTGTAGATTCATTGACAAAGTCTATGAGCACAGAGAAGTTATCCTGGTGTAGAGTAACAATGGGCATTGTTTCCCTAGATTGCTGACTATGTAATCCTGTGAACCCCTGTATGCAAAGAAAACAACAAGTGGGATAATGTT
>SNQJ01S0008722.1:263184-278775 GCA_010110895.2 Picea sitchensis
TCTGTTACTGTCATAACCACTAGATGAAACTGCCTGATCCAGTCTGAAAATTAATGAAACGTGGTCAGCAGTGAGTATGAGGGTTAAACTCTTTACCAGTAAAAGCTGGTGCTATCTTCAGGGGGTTGAAGCTCCCTTCCAGGAAAGACTGGTAAACGAGAGAAGGTTGTAGCCTTCTGTAGGTAGAAGCCTACGTACTAGTATGAGTCTGCACTAGTACATTGTTGTAGAATGTTTTCTTAATAATATTCATTGAAGACAGAGACAACAACAGCGGTGGTTTTCTCCCGATTTGGGTTTCCACCTTAAATCCTGGTGTACATGTGTGCTATTCATCTGTGTTAGTTTATTTTGTTGATTTATTGTTTAAAAGACATCTGATGAATGAAGAAATCCATGATAAGGTCTCTGGATGCTCTACTGTTTTCATAAGAATATACAACAACTGATCTCTATAAAGTAGACTAAGATGTTTAAGAAAAAGAAAAGTTGAAAATTGATTGATAGCTCAAATACTGATTCACCCCCCCCCTCTCAGTATTTTCCAACAACTATGTGTATGAGCCATTGATTAATTTATGTTTTTCTTAAGAATCTGTATGCATTGCTTTACTTCACAGGATTAAAACTTACAGTGATAGGAAGTGTTGAGATGCAATTGGGTGCCCTGTAACTTAAACAATTATTATCAAACATTGCTGGTGAAAGTGGGGTCTCTGTCAAAGACAATAGAATTAGGCATGCCATGAAGCTTGAAGGTATTATCCATGAATGTTTGAGCCACTATGGAGGTTGTGAATGGGTGTTGAAGGGTACAAAAATGAGCATATTTGGAGAGACAATATATGACCACCATGATGAATAACTTATTTCTCGATTTATGTAAGCCTACAATGAAATCCATAGAAATATCTCGACAAATAGCAGGGGGAACTGGAAGCGGTTGGAGTGTGCTCAGATCTTTGACAGTTTCTCTCTTGTTACTTTTCCAAACCTCACATTCATAGACAAATATGTGGATGTTTTGTTTCATACCCTCCTAGAAAAAATAACGTTTGACCTGTTCATAGGTTTTGGTAAACCCTGAATGCTCGGATGTCGGTGAGGCATGAAGTTTAGAAATCACTGTGGATTTAAGTTGGGACTGCTTGCATAAATAAAAACATCCTTTGTATTGAATCGCTTCATTATGCTAAGAGTACCCTGGAGAAATTGAAGAATTGTGTTGCAATTGGTGGAGCAGGCTAGAAATTTTGGGGTCTTGCAGTCATTCCTGACAAACAACTTGGAGCCAATATGGTACAATTGCAACATACCCCGCCACCCACAGGCCAGGGTACACTACCTTCAAGCCCACCCTTGGACTTATTTTTCTTACCAGTACCTTTTAAAATTAATAAGGATGCATAAAAGAAAAGATCTAATGACATTGTTATAACAAGATTTACCTCACCCTATGCAATATTGCATAGAAGGCCTTTTTCCATTTTCCTATGCAGACTTATCATCCCTATTTGTAAAATCTAGAGCTAAAAATACATATTTTTCCACATGTATGCATCTTTCCTACTATACAACATGCGTATATGCAGGCTGCTCCATTACAGCCCGCATACATCGGGATTTGTGCTAGAAAATGAAAATTAATGTCAGTTTTCCATGTCACGATAGGATATCTATGATCCCTGGCCTTCCATATACTGGAAACATTCTGACTCATCCCTTTAGTTCCATTCTAAAGGCTATAAATGGGTCAATTCTGAGCTATGGAATGAGGAGAAAGAATTCAACTTTGAGAGAAAATTTATTTTGGAGAAATTATTTACTTCATATTGAGTCTGCATCTATGAACACAGTGTCCAACCCCCAAGATCTTCCCTTATTGATTGAGAACCTCAATTTTTCTCTCTTATGAGCTTGCCTTTGGTGGAGGATTGAAGTGGTGGAGGCCCAGCTGGAAGGAACTTAGTTTCTCGGTTCTGAACCGTGCCGACACGAAATTCTGTAATATGTCCACTTCTGCTAATCATTTATTAATAGAAGTACTCCTTTCCCATCCAATTGATATCTTTCAAATATTTGAGTTATTATCCATGGGCGTATTTGTTATGTATATTAATGGATTATGCTATGTAATGTGCTAACCTTTTATATTATCACCATATGCTTTCTTTGCTTGGTTGTTCAGAACTAGTTGCAGGTATATAGCTTTGGGTCAAAGTGTTCAACGGTGGACTTCATCAAATATCTGGACGAGGTAGGCCTCTTTCTTATCTCGCTTTCATATTGGTTTATATAGCATGTTTTTGGGATAGATTTGATTTATGCGGTCATTTTTGTCTGTTGTGGTTTACCCTAGCCATAAAGAGAGTTTCCTCGTAACAAACATTCACATCAATAACCAACAAGCATGCATATTCTAAATATTTAATTAAATGATAAATAAATACACAGCGTAATACATTCATATATAGGTAAATAATACCATAACAGAGAGAACTTATCTTTATAAAGAAGACACCAACTGGCTACAGAGCAAGGACGTTCCCCCCAACCGTAGACATTATTGTTCCAAATCTCAACAGCAATAACACCCTTGATCTAGGGCTATGAATCCACAAGGAAGGTTCCAGAGTGTTACTTGGCTTCCCAAACCATTCATCACTCAAGCTCTCACAGGATTTACCATCACTCACATCAATCCAAGTACCCAAATTTCTTCTACCCAGCCTGCACCACCCAAGAGAATGGCTCCACCCTTCTCTGCCATGCAGTCCCTCAGGAATTCCTTCTCCTTCCAGGGCTCCAGTGGAACTAATCCAGAATATCCATGCTGGAACTCTCGGGAATCTCATATTTGAACAATTTGGACATAGGCCACTGCATCTCGGACATGCAGGCCTCAAGTCATGGTTGGATTACACCAACGACCTCTAAAGCCAACAATACCATGGCTATTCTTCAGCAGTTTTCTTCCCTTTCCCCCAAGTGAAGAAACAGATGAGGAAGGATAAATGATTGATAGGTAAGAATGGAATGAATGAACGATCATCCAAGCGAGTGAACGAATGAACCAACTATCAAGTGAACAAGTGAATGAGTGAATGGGAGAACCTTCCAATAGACCAAGGGAAGGTTTAAGTAATTCGTGAGGAATCAATAACCTCCTGGCCTCCCCCCAAGAAGCTCACGTAATTGATCCAATCCCTTAGACAAAAGGGTAATTAAAATAGGAAATAAACATTTATCCCCTCAATCCCCATCTCTTATGGAATCATAGCCCCCTATAACTCTAGTCCTTGTCTGTCTAGCAGCCAACGATGTGTTTATTATTAATAATGATCAAAAAATTACATTTATTAGGCACACTGGCCTCTTTTAATTGCTTGGGCCCTCTGGCCTCTTCACAATTAACAAAATACATTATTTAATATGGGGCTCAAAACTTGGGGTGTTACATCCCCTCCCCCTTATTTTGGCACTGCTCTCGGTGCATATACAAAATAGAGATCAAAATCTCAAAATTTATTCAAAAATTTGTGGGTACTCTTCCTGCATGGCATCTTCATGCTCCCAGGTAGCATCTTCAGGACCATAGCAGGTCCACTGAACTTTTACCAGCTCTATAACTCAATTTTGGGGCATTTTGACTTTTTTGTCCAATACCCGCACTGGCTGGACTTGAAAGTCTCCCTTTGTCTCTACCTGAATAAGATGCCAATCAATAACATGGTTAGGATCATGTACATATTTCTTTAGAAAAGAGACATTAAATACATTATGCCCATTCATGGAAGCAGGTAATGAAATCATGTATGCAACTGGCCCTATTATGTCCAATATTTCAAATGGACCACATAATATGGCTACCATCTTTGTACAACTACCCAATTTCAAAGAGATTTGCTTGGGCTTCACTTTCAGAAGTACATGCTCCCCTACTTTAAATTCTCTAGTTGTCTTGTTCTTATCTGCATAAACTTTATTTCTATCCTGAGGTACCTTTAAATTCCTCTTGATCTTAACCATCCGGTCTTCCATATCCTTGAGCAACTCTGGCCCAAGTACCACTCTATCTGCTGGATTGTCCCAGCTCACTAGATTATTTCATTTCCTACCATACAAGGCTTCAAATGGACTCATTCTCAATGAATCTTGATACCAATTCTTATATGCAAACTCAACCAAGTGTAAGTAATCTTCCCACTTATATTGACTATCCATCACATACATTCTCAACATATCTTCAATTACTCGGTTGACCCTCTTTTTTTTCCCATCTGACTATGGATGGTATGTTGTGATAAAGTTTATATTTGTACCAAATCCTTTAAACAATCCCCTCCAGAAATTGGAGGTAAACTTTGTATCTCTGTCCGAGACAATTTTCCTAGGTATCCCATGCAACCTAGCAATCTCCCTCATGTAAACCTCTGCAATAGTAGCTAATGTATGTGTTTTTTTTACAGAAACAAAATGAGAAGCCTTTGTTAATTTTTCAACCACTACCATGATTGAATCATGTTTTCTTGTTGTCCTGGGTAATTTAGTTATGAAATCAATGGTTATCACTTCCCATTTCTTCTCTAGGATTGGTAATGGCTGCAGAAAACCCGTTGGGTGCCTATGCTCAACCTTCACCTTCTTAATTTCCATACATTGAGCGATGTAATTAGCAACATCATTTTTCATTCTCGACCAAAAGAATTGGCTTCTTACTGTTGTAATCATTTTATGGTAACCAGGATGTCCAACATAAGGAACATTATGCATTTCCTTCAATACCAATTTCCTTAGCTTTCCAGAACTAGGAACATAGATTTTATTCTTATGCAGAAGTAATCCATCTTCCTTTATCTCATACTCCTTTATTTTATGTTGTACATATTCTTTTTGTAAGATTTCCTTTATTTGTACGTAATGTTGATCTGTAACAAGATCATCTAAAAATTTTCTCTTCAAGTCTGACTGATGCATATTGATAGTAGTAGCATGCATGAGATGCACTCTTGTTCTAAATGCATTAGCAAATTTATTCTCTTTTCCTCTTATATGCTTGATATCGAGGTCATATTCACTTAAAAATTCCATCCATCTTGTTTTCCTGGCATTCAAGGTTGATTGTTCAAAAAGATACTTCAGGCCAATGTGGTCTGTCCTTAATTCAAATCTCTTCCCCATGAGATAACGCCTCCACATCTTGAAGGCGTGGACAATGGCATCAAGCTCCAAGTCATGCATGGTACAGTTCCTCTCATGTTCCTTAATATTTTTGGACTCATAAAAAATGACATGTTCATTTTGCGTGAGGACTACCCCAAGTTCTTCCTTACATGCATTTGTACATACCACAAAAATTTCATTTGGGTCAGTAGTCCTTAACATAGGTGCACTAGTAAGTAATTCCTTCAACATATTAAAATTCTCTTCACACTTAGGTGTCCATTCAAATTTAGTTCCCTTATTTTGAAAAGAAGTGATGGGATGAGAAATATTAGAGAACCCTACTATGAACCTTCTGTAGTAACCATCTAATCCCATAAAAGATCTAACTTCTGACATATTTCTGGGTGTTTTCCATCCTCTAATGGCTTCAATCTTCTATGGATCTACTGCTATGCCTTGCTCTGAAATAATGTGTCCCATGTAATGGATCTTCTTTTGATAAAAAAAGAACTTACTCAACTTGTCATACAACTGATGTTCTCTCAACACTTGCAATACCAGTCTTAAGTGATGTTAATGTTCCTCTTCAGACTTGGAATAGACAAGTATGTCATCCAAGAATACTATGACAAAATTACCCAAATAATTTCTAAATATGCCATTCATTAGCACATAAAGACAATTGGTGCATTGGTCAGTCCAAATGGCACCACCACAAATTCATAATGCCCATACCTAGTTCTAAAGGATGTCTTATGAATGTCTTCTTCCTTGATCCTTACCTAATGGTATCCTGGCCTCAAGTCAATCTTTGAAAATATCTTTGCTCCTCTTAGCTGATCAAAGAGGTCATGAATTTTGGGTAGAGGATACCTTTTCTTTATAGTATACTTATTCAGTTGTCGAAAGTCAATACACAGCCTCAAGGTTCCATCCTTCTTTTTCACAAAAATTATTGGTGCTCCCTAAAGTGAAACACTTGGACGTATGTACCCTTTCTTTAACAATTCCTCCAACTACATTTGTAATTCTTTTAACTCTAGTGTGCTCATTTTGTAAGGCATTTTTGACACTAGGGAAACTCCTGGTACTAAATCAATTGATAAATCTATCTCCCTTCTTGGTGGCAACCCTGGTATTTCTTGGAATACATATTCAAATTCCTGAAGTACCGAGAAATCTTCAAGGCTTGGCCCCTTTGTATTTCATGGATCTTCCACATGAGATGCATACAATTGACATCCTTTTCTAAAACATCCCTTTAGTTGTAAGGATGAAATCTCCCTTATAGATATTGGTCTTGGAACTCTTTTAACAGCGTTATGTTTTCCATCTCCATCAAGACATGTAAATGTATTGATATGACAATCTAGGACAACATGATGCTTGCACAACCAATCCATTCCAGTTAGAATATCATAACACCCCAAGGGTATGATATTAATATCAACACTAGTATTCACACCATTAAGACTTATGGAAACACTTTTGACCATATCATGGACTCTCCTTTTGGTTCCAGTGGCTAACTGAACCAAACTTGATTTTCCAAGCTTACTTTTCTCCAAATGTAATCTATCCACTATTTTGGGATCAAGGTAACAATGACTTGATCCTAGATCAATTAAAATAGAAACATGTTGATTTATGATATTACCTTCCACCTCGATCATATTGGATTGGTACTCTTCTTGTTGATCATCTAAATCTGCATAAATTCTTCCCATATCTTCGACTGTTGTAGCCTCTTGGACATTGTGCACAGTATTCACTCTATCCTTTCTGTGTGGGAAATCCTTGTACATGTGATCTTCTTTGCATCCCCAGCATTGGATTGGTGGTCTTCCCCTTTTCCCCAAGGATTCTTCTTTATTGGATTCACCCTTACCATATTTATCTTGATGATTTCTATTAGGCTCATTCATAATGAAAGGAGGTTTGAATCCTTTCCTCCTTTGATCAGACTGCTCCTCCTTCTTATCCTTCCAAGATTTCTAAATAGATTCTCTTCCATGGCCTTGCTCATACAGGTATTTAGCCTTCCTGATGGACTCATTCAAGGTCTTGGTCTCATCATACCTAATCTTTTCTTTATAAAAGGTCGACGGTCCACTTAGAAATCTATGTATTTTCACCTTCTTATCATTAATGAGCCTGACATACTTTAACAACCCCAAGAACTTCTTCTCATATTCTGCAATAGTCTTGCTTCCTAGCTTGAGTTCAAAGAACTCCTGCATTTTCTTGTCATAGAAATACTCTAAGAGGTACTCCTTATGGAAGTACTTCTTGAACTACTTCCAAGTAATCCTCTTCTCATTAATATGTTCAAATTGCTTCATTTGATCCCACCACATTCCATCTTTCCTGTGTAAATGGTAGGTGGAAATTTTGGCTTCTAGGTTTGATGAAGAGTTATGCAATTGAAAATATCTCCTGAGTCCAAGCAACCATGCCTCAACATCATCTTCCATTTCTCTTTGACCATCAAAGGATGGTGGCTTGAGCTTCCTCAACTCTCCTTGCAAACTGTCCAATTCATGTCTTCTTCTTTGGTGCCTAACAAGAGAGACCTCTGGACTACTTATGGAATCTTCAGATGCATAAAACTTCCTTGTTGAGTAGGGAGGTGAGTGATTTCTATGAGTTCCGCTAGAACTTCTTGAATAACCAACTCTTCCATGATCATCTCTTATTTCATGATACCTACCTTCTTCCTCTTGTTTTGATTTTGATCCCCTCTTCGTTTTCCTTTGCAATTGATTTAATCTCTACATCACTCAAGAATTTATCTGAATTTGTTCTCTTATCAGTCTCTCATTTTCTTCTTTGTAGCTCTGCACTTCTATTTTCAGGCTTCTTACAGTTTCTATCAATGTTTCTTGCTCCCCTCTTCCCTTGTGTCTGTTAGATTTTGTCTATGCATTACCAAGTTTGATATCCCGACCCTTGGCCTCTTTATCATGGTTGGAAGATCCCTCTCCTTATTCCATTTATTGAATACGCATTATGATCTGATGTGTTTAAACCCCTTAATTCTACAAAATGTGCAACTGACCATTTTGTTAGAATTAAGCATATGATAAACAAAATTTGTCAAACAATTCTATCGGTCATTTTTCTTCTCAATTCATGAAGAACATATATGTATCAATATGCATCATATAACACTTCCATGTTATCCCTTAGCTGATACAAAATTTAGTTTTTCACAATCACTCCCTTCTAACCACTCCCCCAGGTGACCACGACTTGAAACCGTGGGCCAAATCCTTTCTAGCACTTTCTGTGTTAGAATTACTATATTGGAGATCGTGTGGTTGAAAATCAATCGAGGTTTGAGATCGATGGTCAATAGGATCTCTGGTACTCTAGCTTCAGGAGTTCTGGATTATCCACACTCTCAACTCTTCTAGAGTACCAAGTTTTTGGACTGCAGGATCTGTTGCAACATATCCTATCCTGATCAATGACTAGGATTTCCTTCGTGAATCTGGGTTTCAGGGATTTCCCAAGCATGCCTCTCCACATATATCCTATAGTGTCTAAATACTATAGTTCCTCTCCTTCCTCCATGTATCACCTCCCGATCAATAGTGGATATTAACTCCGACCTTTAGGAGTTCTTGACCCAAACTGCCTATGCCTTGAATCCTTCGAAGTGCCAAGTCTCCAGACTACGGGATCTACTGCCATGTGGCAGAGAATAATACACAGACACGTGGCCCTATCTATTGGGTGAGACATGTCATATAATAACTGGCACAAACAATCTTTGAAAAAAATCAAACATGGTGACACGTGGAGAGCATCAAGTGTGTCCATGTCACCCTAAGTGATGTCAGCAGGCCACGTCACTCCAGTGCCTCTTGACTTCGGGGCTTCAAAACTTCGGAGCTTTGGGAGACTTTTCCACACTACACCACAAATCCCCAGAACACTGACCTATCGAATCGATTGATTTGCAAACACGGGTCCTCAAATATGAATGGTCTATATTTACTCCAGGGATTTGAGACTTCAGAGGTTTTTGTTGCTGAGCACCACCACACCCCTAGATTGTCAAACGTTGAATTTACGAACCCTTGTTAATCTTCAGATACATGTCCCTGAATATGAAGGGTCCATATTTGCTCCAGAGTTCAAGACTTCAGAGGTTTTCTTTGTCCATAAAAGACAAAACTTCACCACAATATTTTGATCCCCAACCATCGGCTATTGGTGATAGGAGATTTTCCTTGGTCGATCTTCAACCCTTCACCCAATTCACCAACCCTCGACCATCGACTGTTGGTGATTTGAGATTTTCCTTGGTCGATCTTCAACCCTTCACCCAATTCGCAGAAGTTCTTACCTTGTCCTTCCACTTATTTATTCAATTGTTGAGAAAGGTCCCAAAGGGATCCTAAATCAACGATCTGCGTGCCTTCACAACTTCGAGCTTCGACACTTTTCACTTATAGAGACTTGAAAATTCCCAGAGAACCAGGTCTCCAGACTACAATATCCACTGACGCGTGTCTTCTAGGAGCGATGGTTGATATGTACTCTAGCATTCAAGCATTTGGGAGTTCTCGACCCAATGAAAATTGTCACATCTTTTTCCTCTGAACTCTGAATTCTCGAGCTGGCCAATCTACTGACACGGGTCTTCCTTAATGGATGGTATGGATTAACTGTAGACTTCGGGCTTTGGGATATTTTCTTGCATTCAACATGAGGGCTCGCTTCTCCCAGAGTTTTCATCCTCCAAACTGCCACAAGATCTACGGCTCACATTCGCTCGCGCGCAGATATGACGAATGAGACTTAATCCTACTCAACCTTTTCTTTCGCCTTCATTGAACGTCCCTTGTTCACCTACCCTCTAATCCAACGATATTGGATATCTCTTGATCCCACCGTGGAAATCACTCCCGAATTCGAAATGGACGGTCACAATCCTTCGATCTGTTACAAAGGATCTATGGCATTCTAGCTCCTACGTAGACTCCGCAACGCCATTCCTCCTGAGCTTTTCAAGGTCAAAATTCGATCTCAACCACGAGACTCTGACCAAGAGACCTGGCCCATACCGACCTATTGTTTCAAGAAGAAGCTCTAATACCAATATGTAACATACCCCGCCACCCACAGGCTGGGGTACACTACCTTCAAGCCCACCCTTGGACTTATTTCTCTTACCGATACCTTTTTAAATTAATAAGGATGCATAAAAGAAAAGATCTAATGACATGCACAACAATAAACATCAAGAATCCATATTCTAAAGATTTAATTAAACTATAAATAAATACACAACGAAATACATTCATATATAGGTAAATAATACCATAACAAAGAGAACTTATCTTTATAAAAAAGACACCAACTAGCTACAGACCAAGGACGTTGCACCCAACTGTAGACACTATTGTTCCAAATATCAACAACAATGTCACCCCCGAGCCAGGGCTATGAATCCACAAGGACGGTTCTAGAGTGTTACTTGGCTTCCCAAACCAGTCAACACTAAATCTCTCATAGGCTTTCCTAGAACTCAAAGAAATCCAAGTACCCATCCTACACCACCCAAGAGAATGGACCTCCACCCTTCTCTGCCACACAGTCCTTCTCCTTCCAGGGCTCCAGTGCAACTAGTCAATAATCTCCATGCTGTAACTCTCAAGAATTGCAGCGGTGAACAAAGTTGGACACAATCCAACAGATCTTGGACATACAGGCCTCAAGTCATGGTTGGATTACACCAGTGACCTCTACAACCAACAATACCATGCCTACTCTTCATCAGTTTTCTTCCCTTTCCCCCAATCCAAGACACAGATGAGGAAGGATGAATGAGTGATAGGTAAAAATGGAAGGAAAGAACAAGTGGGAAAGCGAGTGAATGAATGAACCAGTTAGAAAGTGAACGAGTGAATGAGAAAATGGGAGAACCCCCCAATAGAATAGGGGTGGTTTTAAGTAATTTGTGGGGAATCAAGAACCTCCTGGCCTCCCCCCAAGAAGCTCATGTAACTAATACACTCCCTTAGACAAAAGGGTAATTAAAATAGGAAATAAACATTTATCCCATCAATCCACATCTTT
The DNA here is from genome assembly GCA_010110895.2 of Picea sitchensis. Taxonomy (NCBI): domain Eukaryota; kingdom Viridiplantae; phylum Streptophyta; class Pinopsida; order Pinales; family Pinaceae; genus Picea; species Picea sitchensis. Next base: position 274,441 of record SNQJ01S0008722.1, read on the forward strand.
TGTGAAATCATATCCCCCTATAACTCTAGTCCTTGTCCGTCTAGCAGTCAACAATGTGTCTATTATTAATAATGATCAAAACATTACATTTCTTAGGCACACTGGCCTCTTTTAATTGTTTGGGCCCTCTGGCCTCTTGACAATTAACAAAATACATTATTTAATATGGGGCTCAAAAACTGGGATGTTACAATAATGAAGGAGAGGGAGAAAAGTGAATCGTCTTCTTCGTATTTCCATGAAAGAGCATCGACCATTACATTTGCCTTTCCCTTCTTGTAAAATATCTCATAATCATAGCCAAATATCTTGGTCACCCATTTTTGTTGCGTTAGGGATGAAATTTGTTGTTCTGGGAAATACTTGAGACTCTGATTATTGCTTTTGATTTGGAATCATTGACCCAATAAATAAGGACGCCATAGATCCACAACATGCATAATAGCTAACATTTCCTCTTCATAAATGGATTGGCCCAAATGTCACTCTAATTTTTTTTTTCTAGTGAAGGCCAAGGGCCTGCCATTTTGCATGAGGACAACTCCAATTCCTTTCCTGGAAGCATCACATTCCAATATAAATTTATTTGTGAAGTCTGGGAGGGCTAGGACATGGGTTGAGAACATAGAATATTTTAAGGCTTGGAAGGCATGATCCACATCTGAAGTCCAAGTGAAAGCATTCTTTTTAAGGATGGACGTGAGAGGAGTTGCAATCTTTCCATAATTCCAAACAAACATCCTATAATAGACCGTTAAACCAAGAAAACCACACAAGATCTTAAGAGTTTTAGGGTGAGGCCAATATTACATAGATTCAATTTTCTTAGGATCCACTCAAACACCATCCTTGATGAAAATATGACCCAGGTATTCCACTTCTAAGGCACCAAAGGAACATTAAGATTGTTTAAGGAACATTTGGTGCTTAGAGAGTAGATGGAGAACTTGATTCACATGAGAGAGATGGGATGGCAAAGTTTTACTATAGATGAGAATATCATCAAAGAAAACTAAGAAAAAATGACGGATAAAAGGACGGAAGACATAATTCATAAGACTTTGGAAAGAGGAAGGAGCATTGCATAATCCAAAGGGAATTACCAAGAATTCATAATGACCCTCATGAGTGCGAAATCCGGTCTTGGAAATGTATTTCTCTTTCATATAGATCTGGTGATAGCCAGAATGTAAATCCAATTTGGTGAAATACTGATCACCACTCAATTCATCCAAGAGGTCATCAATGACAAGAATGGGGAATTTTTCTTTGATTGTGAGTTTTTTTATGGCACGGAAATCAGGCACATGTGCCAAGTAGCTTCTTTCTTGAGTATCATGACCACAGGGGAAGAATAGGGCTTAGTACTGGGACGGATAAAACTGACTTCTAGTAATTCATGAAATTTTTTATCAATTTCATTCTTCTAGGCAAAGGGATGATGATAAGGCCGAAAATTGGGAGGAACACTTATGAGGATGAGAGGGATGGAATGATCATGGACTCCATGAAAAGGGGGAAGTTCTTTGGGGTGGTAAAAAAAACTTGGTGGCAGGAGAGGATAGATTGGAGGTCGTGATTCATAGAAGGTGTCTCAACAACATGAATGGAGTGTAGTTGGGATATAATTCCTGAATGACCTTTTTTGAGGAGATTTTCCATGTGATGGGAACTTCTGATCTCAGGGAAGCCTGTTGTGATGCCTTGGAACTTATATTGTTGTCCTTCCTATTGGAATTGCATGGTTAAGTCCTTAAAATCCATGAGAATGGGTCCTAGAGTGTGTAACCATTCGACATGAACAAAAATTTCACAACCACCCATGTCTATATCAAACATATGGTATTTCAGGTGATACTGACCAATTTGGAGTCACACATTTTCACATCATCCCCCACATTTCATGGAACCACCATTGGCAATCATGATTTGAAAATTATTGAAGACACAGATGTAATAATTGACTTCTTGGGAAATGTGGTGATGAATAAAATTATGGGTGCTACCACTGTCCACAAGGATGATGACTTTCCTATTTTTGATGTAACCAATTAATTTGAGAGTCTAGGGAGCAAAGAATCTAGTGAGGGCATTAAGTGAAATCATTGAGTCAACGTCTGGTGGATCAGAGGGTGGGGTGAGGTCAGAGGGTGGTGGTAGTTCCTCCATAGGCAGAATAACAACATATTCGTCAAAAATATCCTCAGTCACAACCATACAAATATTTGTTTCCTTACACTTGTGCCCTAGAAAATATTTTTCATCACAATTATAACAAAGACCCTTGAGTTGACATTCAACCATTTCATCCCTAGTTAATTTTTGGATCTTTAGGGGAGTGGAAGGAGGGGGAAAAGTGTTGGGTTTAGGACAAGGAGGAAAGGAGGGTTTACAGGTCTGGGAGGATACAATATGTTGGGCTTCCTTGGCTTGTTGAGTAGTTCCAACCAAGTCTCAGGGTGTGCCATGAGAACATGGACATTAATTTTATCTTTGAGGCCATTGATAAATCATTCTCTAAAGAAATCATATGACATTCCCTCCATTCTAAAATCCAAGTGCTCAAATGTGACAATAAAGTCTTCCATTGTCCCATAATTCTTTAACTTGGTCAAACGGCCTAAATGGTGGGTGTCAGATTCAAAGCAGTCATAAAGTTCAGCCACAAAATGTGTCCAAGCAAGATACCCTTGGTGTGCCTTTTTTCTCCATTACTTCCATTTCCATCATTCTAGATCCAGATTTAGGACACCATAACAAAGCTTGGCTAAATCATAGTAATGTCATGCAAAGAGAAATATTGTTCCATTTGGGTGAGCCAGCCTATAGGATCTGATCCATCAAATTTTTTCACCTCAATTATGGGAGGACGGAGATCTCAGGAAAAGTGGATAGTATGAGGACCTTGGTAATGGTAAGATTCATTGTCATCTTGATAAGATGGTTGTTCAAAAGAGGAAGGATTCTAGGAATGACCTAGGAAGTGTTCTTTGAGTTTTTTGAGGTCTTTGAGGTCTCTGATGTGGGAACATTGTTCCTTGAGGATCTCAATAGTTGAATTGATTAAGCTAAGGTTGGCACTGATAATATTTATGTATTCCTTGCTCTCATGGGTGTCAGCAATCAAGGTAAGTTCTTGGGCTTGTGTGGTAGTCATTTGGAAAAATGAGAAGGCAAATGGTATAGGGTAAACAAAAGGGGTCTAGAGGGGTGGGTGGGACCATGGAGAAGAAGGGTGTCAAATGATAGGTACCAATGTGATCATGGAGAAAACAGGTATTGTTGGCCCTTGTTTATGGAAGAAAGTGAATATTACAGAAGAAAAGGAGAAACGTGAACTGCATGAAAAGAAGTTTAACTAAGATTAGGTCAAAGTAGTTAAAGAAGAAGAAAGGATGGAGCGAAGTCAGATAAATCAAGTCATTGGATGAGGAGATCGAGGAAGATAGATCAGCAAGGAATATGGATCATGGACAACTCATTAAGCGGAAAAATCCATCGGTAGATGCTTTGGAGAACCTCACGGGAAGGAAGGAAAGATAGGCTGGCGAAGCCCTGAAAACGTGGGTCAAGTTGACCTAGGGTTTTAGACACTTAGGTTTTTTGTTATATATGGTTTTAGACACCTAGGATTTTGCCTAAGGCTGTCAATGAGCTACTGTAATGTATAAATAAAGGTTAAGAGGACCTGGGATGGGGTCACTAGAAAATTTGGGTCATTTTGCGAAGGCTCTTTCGACGTTCTTGCGACGTTATGTTGTGGATATTGCGACGAATATTGAGTCTCCCAAACATCACTTCAGGTGACATGTGTAAATGTTTTGACCTGCACATAATAGTTCTAGCTAAACAATGATACACCCATTTGCAGAGAGAATTGGAAAAAGAAAAAGAAGGAGAGAAAGAATGGAAAGAATTCTCATTAACCGTTGTGAATAACTCAATGAGTTCGACTTGAGGTGAACCAAGTCACCATAGTGGTGGTATAGAGTGATCTAGACACACACCAGTAGTTACGGGAGTAAACTTCCACCTATTCTAGTCTCCCAGGCAGTTACGGGAGTGAACTGCCACCTAGTTGAGTTAACTAGTCAACTAGTCTTAAGTTAACTGATTGAACAGAAAGTAGTGAGTTAACTCAAGGAATCAAGGCTAATGTTCCACTTTGGTGATGATACCAAGGCAAGGTCAAATTATCATGGTGATGATCCCAATGTTGCATGGCGATGATCCCAATGCAACATCTAAACTCAACTCAACTAGTCAAACTGAAGTGAGAACTGAAAGAGAATATTCTCCAGGTGGAATATTCTCTCCTAAAATATAAGAGACTGG
>SNQJ01S0008723.1:5790-16931 GCA_010110895.2 Picea sitchensis
ATATTTCCTTATTTTCGTGGCCTCCGAGGCTTTAACATATTGTCCCACCGTATTTCCTATGCCCATTAGTATTTCTTCCAGCCAAAATTCCTGGGGCAATGAGTACAACCGGATCCATACCGGGGCTCTTGAGAAGTCCTCTTTCTCTGGACTGAATCTGTCAGTCCAAAACCTAAGAAATAGGCCCGCTGAATTATAGAAGTATGGTCCATTATCAAATATTTTGTCCTTATCTTCTAGGCTGTACAATATAATTGTGAAAAATCCTTTTGAGCTAAGCTGTACCTCATAGTCCCCTTTAGGGCTCCACCATTCCTTTATCTAGCGAGTAAGATCTCTCTCGGTAGGCCATAAACCCAGAAATTTACCTATTAGTGCGTGATCCATCATAAACTGGGTGTGTTCCCCCACCCTTGTCGATTTGATATGATAGAGAGGGGGTTTTTCCATTTGTGGAATGCACTTACCTGGCAGCCAATTTTTGGAAGCTTTCGGATGGGATGAACTGGGCTCGAGCTCCATTTCTTTGTCAAGACTCTGCTCCTCGGTAAAAAGCTGCTCCCTCAGATGCACCGGTGGTTCGAAGGCGGGCCTCTTAGCACGGGTGCCAGATCTGTCATTTGCGGCCATATCGCTGTATGAGGGGGGTTTCCCCCCCTCTTCCGTGCTCATTGAAGGTGGTGCAAGAATCTCGTGAGTCGCAGGATAGCAGATCTGCAAGGCGGTGGGTAGTGCTCTGACGGGAGAGCGTGCATCATACAGACACGGGTCCTGGTTCTGCGGTGTGAAGGGTTCGCTGGTGCGTTAGAGTTTTTTTCTATTGTTTGTTACAATTAATTACATGAATCTATATCCATTTAAAACACACATGAAATTCATCTTCTTCTTCTTCCTTTTTTTTTTTTTTTGAAATCAGCAACTAGTTGGGCATGTGCTCACATTACACATGGCCGTGTTATCCAAATGCTACCACTATAACCTCCATGTGTTCCCACGATGCCCCTTATGCGGCACACATTGTAATTTGAGGGGACTTGAACTCAAAACCTCATGGAACTTCATATTCACGACACTTGCCAATTGAGCTGCCCCTCGGGGGGCTCAACATGAAATTCATCTATTAAACTTAATTACAACAACATATAAATCATTCCCAAATACACAAAGTTCATGCAAAACAAATAAACTCATAATTCAATAGAAGCAAGATAAAACACTTATCTCTTATAAATAGTTGTTTAGCCAACAACTTGGGATGGATGTTCCACCCAACCATATAATTTTTGTTCCAAATATCAATAAAAAGTCATCGTTGAGCTGAGGCTAGAAATCCATAAAATAGGGTGGTATCTCTTTGTCCACTTACAACTCATAAAGATAACAACCCACAGGTATTCTCCTACATCTATCTAGATTTTCCACTAGCTCTCTTCCTCTCTACCTTCCCAACCCAAGGAATGTACCACTTTAGTGATCTTATTCCCTTGAGAGTCCCGCTCATTTATCAAGGTCTCTATGGAACATGTAATTAGGAATATCTCAGTTGGGAAACTCAATGGAACTCACTTCCAGGAAGAACTACTAGCATCTACAACAAACACTTGTTGTTTCAGTTGATCTCACACAAGAGTTCACTCTTCATGGTTGAAAACTTATCTCCTTAGTTTCCAACTCCAAATACGGTCCAGAAACACTCCAACATGCTCTATAATTTTCCCTCCATGGTTGTTCCAACTCCCAACTCTCTTTCTTCCTCTCTAGTTGTTGTTCCTGCACAAAACTGAATAATGAAAAACTATTGTTGTTGCACATAGGAATTTCCTCTCTTTGGCTTACTTGCTTGACTCACACACTTCCCCAAGATGATTGTACTCATCCCCCATATTCAAAATAAATATGGGGTGTGACCACTCACACCCACCATCTTACATTTATTCAAATATTGGCTTTGGGAGCACTCAATTAGAAATTAGAAGTTTCATATACTAATATCCAATTTAGGGAAAATAGGTTGAATTAATATACATGGGTAATTCCCCCTTCCACCCCTCTTGACCATTCTTTTAGACCCTCCCCTCTCTTGTGGATTAATACATCCCCCATCTTTTTCTATGTCCCCTTAGTAGCTGACATCACTTTTTATTATTAAAACATAGAAATACAATTCACATACTATATCTCTTGGTCATAGCCACATATTATATCTACATTAAGAATTAACTAAACTGGTGATTATAGTGGGGATGTTATAAATAAGAAAATCATTAGTAGGAAAGGATATCACACCACCCATAGAAAAAATCTCATTATTAAGAGATGCATGAAGTACATTATGGTTTTATGCAAGTGTATGACCTATAACTCCATCATTCAAATCCATCATGGTATGATGGATCTGACACCATAGAGAGAAATAATGGTCTTAGGAGGAAAGGACTTGAGGTGCATGATGAATGGAGTTTCTAATAGAAGAAACAATTTGAGGGACAACTCAATTTTCTGGATCTTCATGATTCAACGAGGGAGTCGGAGGTTACCTACATGTAGAATAGTCTCCTAAAACATATGTACAGAGGTAATGTTGATAGTATAAGGGGATCATTTCGTCGAGTCACTCCATTAAAAACCCAGTAGTAACATTTAGGACTCATGCACATCCATAATGGATGACATAAATAACAAGCACCAACAATATGCAAGGAAACCCAACCATAGAGGAAATGACACCCTCTCCCAGGATGATGTGAACTAGGAAAGGGGAAAAGACAAGCAATGAAAAATAATCATGCACTAGGAGACAACAAGCCATGCGATGAAGGAAGAACATATATCCAAGGAAAATAAATAAGAGATGGAAGAATAATAGTTCTATCAGGACCATTTCTAAGAAAAAACCAAGCCAAATCTTGCTCTCTATGAGACAGTGGAGAAGTAATGTAAACATTAGAAATACAAGAAGGAGACTACTGAGGAAATGATATGATGGGTTAAGGAATATGGTTAGTCATGAACCATAGATACAAAAAAAAAAAAGACATCTGAACTCTATGTAACGACCCCAATTGTTACGACTACACGCGAAGATAAACATGATTTATTTATTTATTTTTAAATAGGACAACAATAATGATTACAGCTAAAAACCTCATCTGATAGAGAGAAACACATCCACAGAATAGGTGAAATAAAACTATGTCACCATGCACTGGCACAAGAGAAACTGGGTGAAACATGCGTAAAACAACAAGAAGAATGACTACCCCCCCGACACAAACATGACCACGCCTACAAGCTAAGGGATAACATCCCCATCCTGACACAATGGCCTCGATGGCCAGATAACTAGAACCTATAAGGTGCACAACCCAATGCATGAAGGCATTCATCCCATGAGCCAATAGCAACTTACAACGATCAATAACACTCCCACAGAAGGCACAGACTTCGGCCAAGTTATTGTTCGCCTCTATCCAATAGGGTGCACCATGATCCCCTCATTAGGACTAATGCCATCCCCAGGTGATAGGTGCAGTGATAACCCTAGTGCTACCTAACCTATCTGGACCAAGGACTCTAGAATAATCCAACTCACCAGGAGCCGAGTTACTGACAAGAGTACTACACCCACACCCTAAGAAACATATCGACAAGATGAAAGATGATAACACTCGAATTAAATTGCGTGGATAACCAGAGGATTATTTTTTCCTACAAGGCAACCTCTAAGGTGACACTAGTATGACCGACCACCCCTTCCTGCTCAACATAAGGCTCAAGGTGCAAGATCCTCAATAACTGTTAAACTACCAATCATTCGGCTAAAACTATAATACCTTCAACAATTAAACTAGTGCAGTTTATTAACTAAAATTCCATAAACCATTAACTTCTAAGTTAGAGTCTCAAAATCAAACAAAACTAAATACCAATGAATCCTTAACATAAAAATCATTGTCATAATTACTAATTATTAGGTCTTTCATAGCTTTTATAAAATCAAACATATATTATTATTATATCATGATTATATGTAGGTAGATATAGGGGATTCATTCAAATATGTAGAGATTGATCTCTCCTATTATTAGTAATGAGTGAGGTAGTTGGTATCCCTTTAGTAATGAAATTGTCGAGAATACAAGACGCTATATAATTACATACCTACTTCCATTCACCTACAAATCATTGTCATCCACATGCAGCATTGTCCTTCATAACTGAAATTTAAGGGCATCACTATTTAACCAACAATTCCACTTCCTATTGAATACATTAGGTGGCTAACAATTCTCTATCTAAATAAGCGTTTGTCCACATAAAATCGTTGTTTAAACATGCATTATGTGGTTGTTCTAACAATTAATTGACATGACATTTATCAAAATAGGTTAACATTGTCTACTAAAGGTATGATGTCATCGTCATTTAATACCTAATAGCCATGGCATACAACCTAATTATAACCGTTGTCAATAAACACGTTAGTCCATTCTTATTTCTAAAAAGGGAAATCGTTGTAATATGCAGCTTTCAACTCCACAAAGGAAGCACAACCATTACATAGAGGAGAAACTAATTCACTACCATAACTTGCAATTAATACACATTCTCAGATGCAACCCAAGCCCAGTTGCCAGATATGTATGAAATTATTGCCATAACAGATCAAATGCTTCCATTAAATGCAGATCTCGTCACAGTAAGAGAAAAAATAGGATTCGCTGCCAATACAATGCAGTCAAACCAAGGATTGCATTTGCTGCCAGTCATAGCGTAAACTCGTTGTTTTCCTTATGTATAAAAAAGAAATCAATATGAGTTGGAATTCAATGCCATTAAAGGTGCGGTTTGCGGTGTGAAACACCCAAAATTTCGTGAGGGGAGTGCAATGTACATTCTGAGATAAAGTCCATGAAATCGCAGTGTGAAATCAAGTGATAGAGCCATGTGAAAGAGCCAAGCCAAGGATCGGTACTACACACTTTAGAAGTGAAATTAAAATGCAAAGAAGGTGGATCGAGGACTAGCAATTTTGTTGTGTTTAGAGCATAAGGCAGAGAAATGTTTTTAAGCCAGATGTATGTAGATTCGCCTGTAAAGGAGACGGGACTATCCCTCTCTGCTGTAAGTTATCACCCAACCAAAACGCTGGGAAATACCCAAAAACTAAAAACATAGACATAAAGTTATCAATGCAGATGGACAAAGGATATCAACTAGTAGATGCTTAACCAACCATTTAACTGATGTGAAGTACAGATCAACAAAGAAAATCCATCGTTTAACATTTAAAAAGAAAATCGTTGTCTCAAACACAAGGGTAATCATTCACAAAGAAAGCGCAAGATCAGTTCGCCTTTAAAACATATCAACATGCATAAGAAAATTGGCTAGGAAATGTTATATATATTGCAGACTTAAATTGCCTAGAGAAGTATTGAAAACGAAGAGATATACTTCACCAGAAAATGAATTAGAGACACAGATTTGATTTTCCAGGAAAAGTATAAGCGCAGAGGATATAAGAGGATTGTGGAAAGAAAATCTACAAAATTGTAGAAGTGTTCAATCACAAAGGTGCAAGGGAAACCATCAACCCGGAACTACCAATGTAGAGCTAAGAAGGTAATAAAACATAGAGATTACTAAACACAGTTTTCAGATGCCAAGAAAATTTAGGGCACAGAAGTGATAAACATGCTGAGACCATGGCAAGGGTGGAGATCAAAAGGAAGAGATAATAAGGGGCAATCAGCTAGGCAAACACATCCTTCGCTCATCATCCACGCACATAAAAGTAGGGCATTAGAATCTATAGGTCGTTGTTCACCGAAGTGATAACTGTCAATTTGTCTCCTGGCCGACTCCTCAGGCATGGACTGATGACCTAGGGATGAGGACAAAAAGCACCACTATTCAGAACAATCAACAAAACCAAAGAACAACCACAACATGCAGGGACCGAATGCCAAGTGAAATAAGTCAAGAAACAAGCTTAAAGGTAGGGGAATTTAAGTTCTTTGTTGAAATGCTATGTCAAACATGTTCTTTACCCAATTAAAAATACAGAATTGAAAGCGTAAGGTATAATAAGAATCTACCATGAAGAATCAAGTAAGCGTACCATAGCCCAAAACGTTCGCTCTGAGTCATTGTCCCGCGCCCTCCATGCAGCTTTTTCTTTTCGACCGATGAGGCTTCATTGGTACCTCCCAGCCAGCGCTAGGGGTACTCTTCTTCCCTCTTAGTCCCCTGAGCCGCAAAGGGGCCACACACCCTAAACTAGAGAACAACTAGCTCTAAGCTCGCCTCGCAAGGTCAAGCTACAACTCCTCACCGAGCTAGATATCCCAACTCCCACAAGATAAGTCATTCAAGTCTAAAATTCTGCTGCGTAACATTACACATAATCAAAGAGATCCCTCATCCATGTCCTCCCTCCTTTATATAGAGTTTCTAGGTCATTTACTTTCCCAAAATCCCATTTAATTTAATGTTCAATAATTTAATTCATAAAAATCCTCCTCGTACATGTGTCACCCATCCCTTTCATTGCACCATAAATTAATTTCATTAATTAATTAATTACTCCTATTTCCCTCACCCACCTAAAAGTATTCCTAGAATCACTCCTAGGTGTCCCCATATTCCCTTACACATTTTAATGACTTACCCCCTTACTAATTCACTAGTTGAGTTCAATTTAGAAAGTTCTTATATGCAAAATACCTTACTAAGTTATTCTTTCTTCTTTTTCCTTATGTTTCCCTTTCTCTTTATGTTTCCCGTTTTTTCTTACTTTCCTAATTCTTTTAAATTTCCTTTTTCCCTTTTCATTTAAAACTCAAATTAGTAAGTGTAGAAAATTATCCTTTTCGCCCCCTTTTCTTTTTTTTAATTAATAAAGTTTAATTAGCATGTGTAACAAAACAATCATTTCCCTTTTAAATTTTTAAATCCATGAATAATTTGATTTTAATAATTTAATCAAGTTTCTCACCCCCTTTTCGGCACATGTTTAAAGATGATTATTATTATTTTTATTTTTACCAGAAGTATTACTTTAGACCTAGATTTTAATTTTCGAGGTTGGGTGACATTTTATTAGGGAAATTGTTTTTAAATATTTCTTATCACGTTATTCATTTTAAGGTCATCTAGGTTTATTCATTTATTATTTAACAATGCGACGTGCTCTTCAGAACGCACTAGGTACTCCAAGGGTGCCACTCACCTCATTCTGTTTCCCTTGCGCAACGTGCTCTTTAGGATGCACTACGTGATCCAAGGGTGCCACTTGCCTCTTTCCATTTTTCTTACGCGATGTGCCCTTTACGTTGCACTATGTGCTCAAAGGGTGCCACTCACCTCTTGACTGACTTGGTAGACATCAAAAAACCCCTGGAGTCAATACTCCACCAGGTGATATTGTGGGAGACTAAGGGCCTCTAAGGAATAAGGCCCCTACCTTATTGCACACCCCTTATATTCATTGGGAGCGAATGTCACAGTCTGCCTTAACAACATTGTGGGTCTTCTCGAACTAGGTAGTCGTTAACCTATAGTTAGATCCATGGAGGGAGTGCTAGTAGGCTATGGTAGGGCTACTGTCCACACCTCTCCCTCAACATCTCTGGTAGTTGTGTGTGACCCCTCTACTCCACATGTGAGTCTGGTCGGCAAGCTACTGTTAGCCTACACCATCACCGAATCATGGAAGAATAACATATATAATCATAACATCCAATCAGACCCCAATAGTCCACTCCCTGACTCGATCTGAATTCCAAGGGTTTCATCAATGCCTCTGCATCCTCAAGGTCCAAAATCCTACACACTCAGGAGAACCAAGTTAATAGCACCTGTCTAAGTCAATACAACAAAATAACATATAATCACATCCATAATGCCTCATAATCTTAATCAACGACCATTAGTATAATAATCTAGATCGCTTGCAAGCAAGAGTCCTCAAGGAATAAGTTCATGTAGTGTGCTCAAGAGAGGGATGTTACATACACCCCCTCTTGGTCTAAACTTCATCCCAAAGTTTCACAGTATCATAAGTCTATCTATCCAACAAAAATCAGAACTGATGGCGCATATCATATGTATCCTCCAAGGTCACCGGGTGCGAACTATAGTTGTCCCACTGGACCTTGACCTCATCTAATGTTCGATGTCGTAGCTTTGAAATGCGATGATCCAGGATGTGGATCGGCTCAACTGTCAGCGCACCCTCATCTGACACCCGCAAGGTTCTCAAGTCAAAACATGTGTAGGATCACTAATCATAATGTCTCAAACAAAGAGGTGAAATACATCATGAATACGCCTCAAGAATCAACAAGGCTATTCAATAGGCCACGAGCCTCTCCTTTCCACAATCTCATAGGTTACCACAAACCTAGGAGATATTTTAGCCCCTTTTACCAACTTTATCGAACACTTATGTGGTTTCAGCCGCAAGAATACTCAATCGCCACATCGTAACTATGGTCGACACGACGCACATCGACATAACTCTTCTGTCGATCCTGCGCTTCCTTGATCCTTTGTCTTATAGTTTGCATTGAATATTCCAATTATTGGATCGCTTTCGGTCCCACTAGGACCCTATCCTCAAGCCGATCCCAACTCAAAGGCGTCTGACATGGTCTCCCATAAATAAACTCGAAAGTCACCATCTTAATGGCATTTGGTAACTGTTGTTATAAGCGAATTCTACCAGTGGCAATAATTATTCCCAACGCTTATGTTGGTCCATCACGTACATGCGCAACATGTCTTCCAAGTTCTGGTTCATTCGTTCGGTCTGCTTGTTAGTCTATGGGTGATACATAGTACTAAATTTAAGTCGGGTTCCAAAGGCGTCTTGGAAACTAGTTCAAAATCATCTAGTAAACACCGATCCTTGATCGGATATAATCCTCTTCGGTATGCCATGCAGCCTCCCAATATCACTGATGAAAACTCTAGGTATGTAAGGTGCCTAATACGTCATATGCATAGGAATAAAATGATAACTCTTCATCAGAGTGTCAACTACCATGAAAATTGAGTCGTGTCTCCTTGTCATCAGTGGAAATCCAACAATGAAATCCATCGAAATAACCTCCCATTTTGATTCCAGAATAACATGTGGTTGTAGTAATCATACTGAATGTCTATGTTCAGCCTTTACCTTCTAACATTCTAGACATTTGGCCACATGGTTGACTATGTCTGCCTTCATTCCTTTCCAGAAGAATAAGGGTTTAATGTCCACCCTCATCTTCGTGACTCCTAGGTGAGCCATGTACACTTCTCTGTGAGCCTCGTTTAGGATCAAACTCCTCAACTCGTCATTCGGTGGTACATAAATTCAACTTTTAAATTTCGGTAGTCCATCATCGTCCAACATAAATCTTTCAAATATTACTACCATCATTGTGTTTTCTCTGATAAAATCCTTGACCTCTTTGCACCAGTCATCTTTGCATTGTAAGGTTAGAATATTTTCACGTATATTCGTCTAAAGAGGAAACACCAAAAAGATGTGTGGTCTTCAACTCAATGCATCGACCACCCGATTCACTGTTCCTTTTATGTAAGTAATCTCAAAGTCGTACTCACTAAGCAATTAAGACCAATGTCGATGTTGCCTGTTCAGGTCGCTTTGTGTAAAGATGTGGTGTAGTCCACAATGGTCCATATTTAGTTCAAATTTTCATCCAACAAGGTAGTGTCTCCAAACCTTCAAGGCATAAACAATTGCTAACAACTCCAAAACATGTGTCGCATAGTTCTCCTCATTCCTTCTCAGTTTCTTTGAGATGTAAGTGATCACTCGACCGTCTTGCATCAAGAATCTTCCTAAGCCTTCCTTGGATGCATTAGTGCATACCAATAAGTTCGTGTCCATGTCCAAGACCTTCAGTATCAGTGCCATTGTCAATATCTCCTTGAGCCTCTGAAATGATTTTGCTCATTTCTCGGTCCAAACAAACTTTTTTTTCTTCTTCTGCAATTCCATGATTGTATTTGATATCTTTGAAAATCCCTCAACAAACCATCAATAGTATCCTGCTAAACCCATGAAGATATGCACTTCCAGAAAATTTGTCGGTGTAGGCCATTCCATAATAGCCTCGACCTTTTCTAGATCCATGACCATACCTTCGTCAGAGATGACATGCCCTAAGTAGTGAATCTTCGATTGATAAAATGAGCATTTGGACAACTTCCCATATAATTTGTGCTCTCACAGACACTGTAGTACAAAGCGCAAGTTCTCTTCATGATCCTCCGTCGTCCGAGAGTAAATCAAAATATCGTCTATGAATACTTGCATGAACTTGTCCAAGTACTCGTGGAACACCCCGTTCATCAAACTCATAAATACCCCTGGGGAATTTGTTAGTCCACACGGTAAAACAATAAACTCATAATGTCCAAATCTTGTCTTAAAGGTGGTCTTAGGGACATCATTCTCCTTGATCCACAACTGGTGATACCTTGATCATAAATAGATCTTGGAAAACACCGTCTCACCCTTCATTTTATTGAACAAATCATCAATCCTTGGCAGTGGATATTGATTCTTGGTCGTTGCCTTGTTCAATTGACGGTAGTCAATGCAGAGTCTCCATGACCCATCATTCTTTCATATCAAAATAATAGGTGCACCCCATGTTGACACACTGGGACATATGAGTCCCAGGTCCAACAACTCCTTTAGCTACATTCTCAACTCTTGTAACTATGGGGTTGACATATGATAAGGCATTCTTTCTATTGGTTAAGTCCCCAGTTTTAGATCTATGGTAAACTCCAATTCCCTCTATGACGGAATTGTAGGTAAATCCCCCGAAAATACGTTTGCAAACTCTCTCACCATCGATAGTTATTCAAGATGATGTAGGAGCATCTCTCCATGCCAACCAGTCAACCACGTCAGCACACACTCATTCATGTGCTGAAAAGGAGGCGCAGCCTCATTTTGAATTTGAATTGAATGTAATTTAATGTGCTTAGGCTGTTGAGCCAGGAAATCCATGCCTTTGCGCAGGCATTAGATAGGATCGACCTTTATTGTAGATTGGCTGAGATCTAGGTTCGATTCTGGACTGGACAGCCCCATTCATTGAAATTGAATAGGG
>SNQJ01S0008723.1:19750-33197 GCA_010110895.2 Picea sitchensis
ATGAGAATTTCGAGGAATGTCTCAATGAATTCAGCCAGGAAGATGAGAGAGCTACAGCACTGAAGCTGACAGCCGAAGAAGCCGAAAAGGAAGAGGAGCATTCTGAGGAATGGCTCAGCATTTTTAGCCATGAAGTTGAAAACAATGCAACAGAGGAGGTTACAGAAGCAGAAGAAGAATACACAGACAGCAAATGTCTTGCTGAGCTGTGGGAGCAGATTAAAGCCCTAGAGGACAGGGTGAAAGTGCAGGGCATGCACATCCAACAGGTGAGGTTGGAAACGAATGAGGAAGGCGTGGGGGATCTTGATGATCTTCTCAATGGCCCAAATTTTTTGCAGCTGTGGAGACTGCAACAGAAAAACCATCCACTGGAGCAGCTGGATGAACCGATCAAGGAGATCATGGAGCTGATGTTGAGGTTAGCGCAGACTGCCAGCGAGGAGAGGCTGGGCAGAAGAAAAGCAGCAGCAGCAGTGCAGCGGAAGTAGCAGCAGCAGAATGAAGCAGGTGAAAAGCTCCAAAGACTTGTCTGGGACCCAGGTGGATTCCAACAACTACAAGGGGAGCTCATGAGCATGAGCTCATGATTTTTGTAGCTGTGGAGTATGATGCAGGAGCATCTCTCCATGCCAACCAGTCAACCACGTCAGCGCACACTCATTCATGTGCTAAAAAGGAGGCGCAGCCTCATTTTGAATTTGAATTGAATGTAATTTAATGTGCTTAGGCTGTTGAGCCAAGAAAGCCATGCCTTTGCGCAGGCATTAGATAGGATCGGCCTTTATTGTAGATTGGCTGAGATCTAGGTCCGATTCTGGACTAGACAGCCCCATTCATTGAAATTGAATAGGGTAGGTGTACCTGGAGGGAAGCGCTGAGAGAACCTCAGGGTAAAAGAGATAGGGAGATCTNTGCAATTGTGTATTGTTATAATGTATTTGCAGGGAGTTGGTTTGATTTCAGGTTTGAGAGGTCTTTGAGGGTTCATGCCGTGAGGGCGTGACAGAGTGTTGAGACTCTGAATCCCAGTGCACGGAGGAGGCACTTCTGAACTCAAAGGAGTCAGACAAAGACGTGCTGAGGGCACAAGCCTGGAATCATCAACTCAGAAAGAAGGAGGACTTTGGGGTTACTGAACACCTCAATAGTCAAGGCAGTGTAGCTGAGGCACTGTTGTGGACAAAACCTTTACTGGGAGTTCTGTAGGAGCTCTATCAAGAGGGTATCGAGCAAGTGTACATAAGTGCACAAAGGAAAGAACTCTGCTGGGAGTTCATAGGGGAATACCAGAATCACTGAGGATTCGGAGAGGCTCTGCCAGGAGGGCATTGAGCAGGTGAAAAAGGTGCATAGGAACTCAGAACCACTGGATGTTCTGTGGGAGAAGAGACTCTGTCGGGAGGGCATTGAGTAAGTGTGCAGATAGCCACGAGGAGGAAGGAACTCTTTGCGTTATGAAGCCGAAGGAAGCATCCACTGAGGGATCTTTCACTGGGTTACTGAATACCCAGAAGACTTAGAAAGGAGGTTGCTTGAGGCGGAAGCCAAGGAAGGCATTGATATTCTCCATCTGAGGGAGAAGGAAGACAAAATTCCCCAAGGGGTCTGAGTGTTGTGGAATCTCAGGACAGATAGCGCTTTGCGTGCAAGGATTCTACAAGGAGAGTGCAGAGGTCAAAATTGAACCCTTTGAGGATTCAAGGGGAAAGCTCAGGAGGACGAACGCGTCGAGGTACAAGGTCGAGACTGCCAGGAAGGCAGAGACTACTGTTGCAGGGAGTGCACAGAGTCTGGAAGAGCTCAACACTTCGAGAGTTGTTGAAGCTCGAGCGTGAGCAGGAGTCGAGCGCAAAGGTCTCTGAAGGAATCGGAGGAAATGAAAGCTCAGGAGGGATATCCCCATGGTGAAGACTTTGGGAACAGACCTAGGAGGAGCTCGAACTGAGAGAAGCTTAGGAGCGGGAGAATTCTCCAAGGAGGTGGACCAACGGACAGGATTCACGTCGGAGGATCGTGAAATCCTGCTGACCGTCAGATCGTGGCGAAGTTGTGCGAGAGATAGCCCGTAAGCACAGGTGGGAAAGAACCCAAGTCCATAGGACTTTGGGGTTTCGGCATTCGGGAGTTTGCAAGGTAAGGGCTCACACCTCGTAGAATCGCGAGTCGCGATTTCCCGATTTGATCGGAGCCGTCGATCTTCGGAGGGACAGGTGGCACGAATCCAGAATATCGCGGAATCAGTGTTTGGGGTTTTCAACTCAGCGAACACTTACATTGTGAATTCGTGAATAGTGAAATCCCGAGGTGACGTGGTTATGTGGGGTCCCAGGGAGTAAGTGAAGTCCAGGTGGCGTTGAACCGAATGATCGGCGTATCGGAAATCGGGGTTTTGAAATACAAAGGCTCGGCATTTCGAGTGGTGATACCCGAGTGTTGACATTGACCATCGGAGATCGGGGTTCGGGAACTGAATGGTCGAGGTTACAAGCGTTGAACTCGCGAACACGCGAGTGCTGATTTCCCGATACCCGAAAAGGGAGATCACCGAGAAGACTGTGGGTAAAGAATTCCCGAGGGAGGTGGAGAGATGTTGGCTCTCCGGGCCAAGGTTTGAGAAGGTCCTGGTGGGAGCGACCGTCCACTGAGGGGCGGGTTGCGTCACAAGACATTCCGCTCCTCCTTTTTCATTCAACCCAAGGATTGCATAAATCTTACATCCCTTGCGCATGATCTTCCATAACAACAAGGAATAGACAAACCTTGGGGAAACTCCCTGGTTCCAACCTACATTCACGTGTCTCTGTCCCTCGTCATCGACCAAGATCAACCATTTCGTCTTAAAGTTGAGTATCGCCTCATGCGATTCCAATCAGTCCATACCGATCATGACATCATAAGATCCTAAGATTGTGATGTACATGTTGTTC
This sequence comes from Picea sitchensis, assembly GCA_010110895.2. Taxonomy (NCBI): domain Eukaryota; kingdom Viridiplantae; phylum Streptophyta; class Pinopsida; order Pinales; family Pinaceae; genus Picea; species Picea sitchensis. The sequence continues at coordinate 22,681 of SNQJ01S0008723.1, forward strand.
CTCATGAAAAAACTCTCCCAAGTTAAGGGTACAACCCGCAATATTTCCTCCAACCTTCTATTTCGATCCTGAAGCCATCTCTACAAATATAACTCATCATGTTCGATTGCCTTTACCTTAATCCTTTTTAGCGCTGCACCAAAAATGAAACTCTCGGTAGCACCGAGATCTATCAAAATACTAAGGGTCTAGTTACCGAAGGTACCTGATGTATCAAGCATAGTCAATTGGTGCTCTTCTTGGCGGTTATTCACCATTGCATGAATCTGATGGGCCTTACGCAAAACTCCCACGGTAGTGGGTCTAGTCGATCCAGATGTTCCAACCCTTTCCTTTAGGCAGTAACACTAGTAATGTGGCTCCCCACAATACAACACACTTTTTTCGGTCAAGTAATCCTGGTACTCGAAGTAGAAATTGAATTCTAACAATACAACCAAACTCGAACTTCTTGACCTTACGTTTCTAAGTAAATTGTTGCAGAGCATACCGAAGCAACTCCAAAATGGGCCTTGCACTCAGGCACCATTTGGCTTCCTTGTCACAAGGCGTCGAACTCATTCAGTTAACGCTTAACAAATTCCTCAGAAAGATACCGCTCCTGAAACTGTTCCTCGAACAGTTCCTATGACACGTCGTCAACAGTCATGTTCAAAAGTGGTAGGAGCGTCTTCCACCATAGACGAGTGCACCCCTTTAGTTGAAAGACCACCATGTGGACCTTCATGCTGGAGGTTGTAAACGTGAAGCATGAAGAAAAACACCTTGCTCTACAACTGTGCCTTAACGACACCATTTTCCGTGACACTCGTGGACGCTAGAACTCAACTCTCTTGAGTTCTCGATGGATTCTAATGGTACTAGTTAGGGCGCATTGTGGACCCTCAGGGGTACACATTCCCTAGCCTCATCTTAGTATCGATGGTGAATAAAGGCCCTTTGACAATACCTAGAAGGGCCTTGTCATACCATCATCATCCCTTAAAACAAGTGAATCCAGCCCAAGGATTGGTTCTTCCCCTTGGGGGGTTCGAATTCGAGGGTGCGGCAACTTCTGGAGGCATCCAACCTCATTCCATGACACCACATTGCAAACCTCTAAGGCGCCCTCTAAATGCGATCACCACATAAAGACGCTAAGGTTTTTAAATTATGCAGCGATTAATACTCACGGGTTTATTGTAGCAGAAAGCATGGCATTCCACATTCGCAGGGTTGAACCCTCTCTGATACCATATGTAATGACCCTAATCGTTACGACTACAAGCAAAGCTAAACACGCAATTGTTTTTTTTTTAAACAGGACGACAACAATGATTACAACTAAACAACTCATCTGACGGCAAGCACCATGCTCGCAGAATAGGTAACAGACAACTATAACACCATGCACTAGCACAAGAACAATTGGGTGAAACGTGCGTAAAACAACAAGGATAACGACTACCCACCCGACACAAATATGAACACGCCTACAAGATAAGGGACAACATCCCCATCTTGGCACAATGACCTCGATGGCCAGATAACTATAACCTCGAAGGTGCACAAACTAATGCATGAAGGCATTCAGCCCATGCGCCAATAGCAACTTATAATGATCAACAACACTCACACTAAAGGCACAGACTTCGGCTACATTATCGTTCGCCTCTATCCAATAGGGCGCGCCATGATCCCCTCATCAAGACTCATGTTGTCCCTAGGTGATAGGTGCGGTGATAACCCTGGCACTATCTAACCTATCTGGACCAAGGACTCTAGAAGAGTCCAACTCGCTAGGAGCCGAGTTACTAACAAGAGGACTACACCCACAGCCCAAGCAACAAATTGATAAGACATAAGATGATAACACTCGAATTAAATTGTAAGGATGACTGGAGGATTCTTGTTTCCTACAAGGCAACCTCTAAGGTGAAACTATGATGACTGACCACCCCTTCCTGCTAAACATAGGGCTCAAGGCGCATGATCCTCAATAAATGTTAAACTATCAATCGTTCGGCTAAAACTATAAGACCTTCAACCATTAAACTGGCACAGTCTATTAACTAAAACACCATAAACCATTAAATTCTAAGTTAGAGAATCAAAATCAAACACAACTAAATACCAATGAATCCTTGACATAAGAATCATTGTCATAATTACTAATTATTAGGTCTTTCATAGCTTTCATAAAATCAAACATATATTATTATTATATCATGTTTATATGTAGGTAGATATAGGGGATTCATTCAAATATGTAGATATTGATCTCTCATATTATTAGTAATGAGTGAGGTAGTTGGTATCCCTTTAGTAATACAATTTTTGAGAAGAAGAGATGGTATATACATTATATACCTACTCCCATTCACCTACAAATCGTTGTCATCCACATCCAACGTTGTCCTTCACAACTGAAATTTAAGGGCATCGCTATTTAACCAACAATTCCGCTGCCTATTGAATACATTAGGTGGTTGTCAATTATCTATCTAAATAAGTCTTTGTCCACATAAAATTGTTGTTTAAACATGCATTATGTGGTTGTTCTAACAATTAATTGACATGATGTTTATCAAAATATGTTAATGTTGTCTACTAAAGGTATGATGTCATTTTCATTTAATACCTGATAGCCATGGCATACAACCTAATTATAACCGTTGTAAATAAACACGTTAGTCCATCCTTATTTCTAAAAATGGAATCGTTGTAATAAGTAGCTTTCAACTCCCTAAAGGTAACACAACCATTACACAGAGGACACAACTAATGCACTACCATAACTTGCAATTAATACATAGTCTCAGACACATCCCAAGCCCAGTCGCCAGATATGTATGAAATCTCTCGCATAACAGATCAAATGCTACCAAAAACATAGATCTCACCATAATAAGAGGAAAAACGGGATTCATTGCCAATACAACGCAGTAAAACCAAGGATTTGATTCGCTACCAGTCATAGCTTAAACTCGTTGTTTTCCTTATGTATAAAAATGCAATTAGTTCGAGTTGGAATTCGATGCCATTAAAGGTGTGCTTTGTGGTGTGAAACGCCCAAAATTTCACGAGGGGAGTGTGGTGTACAGGTTGAGAGAAGGCAACGAAATCATAGTGTGAAATCAGGTTATAGAGCCACGTGAAAGAGCCAAGCCAAGGCTCGGTAGTACACACTTTAGAAGTGAAATTAAAATGCTAAGAAGGTGGATCGAGGGCCAACAATTTTGTTGTGTTTAAAGAATTAGGTAGAGAATTTTTTTTTAAGCTAGACATATGTAGATTCGCCTATAGGGGGGATGGGACTATCCCTCTCTGCTGTAAATTATCACCCAACCAAAAGGTTGGGAAATACCCAAAAACTAAAAATGCAGGCATAAAGTTATCAACGTAGACGGATGAAGGATATCAACTAGTAGATGCTTAACCAACCATTTAACTGATGTGAATTAAAGATCAACAAATAAAATCCATCGTTTAACATTTAAATTGTAAATCGTTGTCTCAAACACAAGGGTAATCATTCACAAAGAAAGCACAAGATCAGTTCACCTTTAAAAAATATCAACATTCATAGGAAAATTCGCTAGGAAATGTAATATATATTGCAGACTTAAATTTCCTGGAGAAGTATTGAAACCACAGAGATATACTTCAGTAGGAAATGCATTAGAAATGCAGACTTGATTTGCCAAGAAAGGTATAAAGGTAGAGGATATAAGCAAATAATGGAAATAAAATATAAACAATGATAGAAGTGTTCAATCGCAAAGGCGCAAGGCAAACAATCAACCAAGAATGACCAACATAGAGCTAAGAAGGTAATAAAATGCAGAGATTACTAAACATAGTTTTCAGAAGTCAAGAACATTTAGGTGTAGAGGTGATAAACATGCAGAGACCATGTCAAGGGAAGAGATCAAAATGTAGAGATAATAAGGTGTAAACAACTGGGCAAACACATCCTTTGCTCATCATCCATGCAAAAAAAAACAGGGTATTTGAATCTATAGGTCGATGTGCACCAAAGTGATGACCGTCGATTCGTCTCTTGGCCGACTACTCAGGCATGGAATGACGAACTAGGGATGAGGACAAAAAACGCCACTCTTCACAACAATCAACAAAACCAAAGGACGGTCACAACATCCAGGGACCAAATGCCAAGGGGAACAAGCCAAGAAACAAGCTTAAGGCTATGGGGAATTTAAGTTCTTGGTTGAAATGCTAAGTCAAACATTTTATTTACCCAATTAAAAATACATAATTGAAAGTGTAAGGTATAATAATAATCTACCATGCAGAATCAAGTAAGCGTACCATACTCCAAAATGTTCGCTTTGAGTCATTGTCTCGTGCGCTCCATGCAGCTCCTTCTTACCGACCGATGAGACTTCACCGATACCTCCCATCGAAAGATAGGGGTACTGTTCTTCCCCCTTAGCCCCCTCGAGCCGCAAATGGGCCATGCACCCTAAACCAGAGAACAACTAGCTCCCAGCTCACCTCGCAAGGCCGAGCTACCACTCCTCACCGAGTTGGGTATCCCAAATCCCACAAGCTAAGTCTATCAAGACTGAAATTCTATAGCGTAACGCTACACATAATAGAAGAGATCCATCATCCTCCTCCTCCCTCCTTTATATAGAGTTTCTAGGTCATTTTATTTCCCAAAATCCCATTTAATTTAATTCATAAAAATCCTCCCCATACATGTGTCACCCATCCCTTTCATTGCACAATAAATTAAGTTCATTAATTAATTAACTACTCCTATTTCCCTCACCCACCTAAAAGCATTCCTAGAATCGCTCCTAGGTGTCCCCATATTCCCTTACACATTTTAATGACTTACCCCCTTACTAATTCACTAGTTGAGTTCAATTTAGAAAGATCTTAAATGCAAAATACCTTACTAAGTTAGTCTTTATGCTTTTTCCTTATGTTTCCCTTTCTCTTTATGTTTCTCATTTTTTCCTAGTTTCCTAATTCTTTTAAATTTCCCTCTTTCCCTTTTCATTTAAAACTCAAATTAGTAAGTGTAGAAAATTATCCTTTTTCCCCTCTTGTCTTTTTTTTAATTAATAAATTTTAATTATCATGTGTAACAAAACAATCATTTCACTTTTAAATTTTTAAATCCCTCAATAATTTGATTTTAATAATTTAATCAAGTTTCTTACCCCCTTTTCATCACATGTTTAATAATAATAATTATTATTTTTATTTTTACCACAAGTATTACTTTAGACCTAGATTTTAATTTTCGAGGCTAGGCAACATTTTATTAGGGAAATTGTTTTTAAATATTTCTTATCACGTTATTTGTTCTAAGGACATCTAGGTTTATTCATTTATTATTTAACAACACGACGTGCCCTTCAGAACACACTAGGTGCTCCAAGGGTGCCACTGGCTTCATTTTTTTTCCCTTGCGCGACATGCCATTTAGGATGCACTACATGCTCCAAGGGTAAAACTCGCCTCTTTCCATTTTTCTTGCCCGACGTGCCCTTCAGGATCTACTACATGCTCCAAGGGTGCCACTCGCCTCTTGACTAACTGGTTAGACATCAAAAACACCTGGAGTCAATACTTTACCGGGTGATCTTTTGGGAGACTAAAGGTCTCTAAGGAATAAGGCCCTTGCCTTATTGTGCACCCATTAGAATCATCATGAGTGACTATCGTAGTCTACCCTCATGGCATCATGGGTCTTCTCGAACTAGGTAGTCGTTATACTACAGTTCGAGCCACGGCGGGAGTGCTAGTAGGCTATGGCAGGGTTGTTGTCCTCACCTCTCCCTCAACGTCTCTGGTAGTCATGTGTGACCCCTCTACTCCACATGTGAGTCTGGTCGACAAGCTATCGTCAGCCTACATCATCAACGTATCATGTAAGAATAAAATCCATAGTCATAACATCTAGTCATATGCACATAATTCATATATAGAACAATCAAACCCCAATAGTCCACTACGTGACTCGATCTAGAGTCCAAGGTTTTCATTAATGCCTCTGCATCCTCGAGGTTCGAAATGCTACACACTCAGAAGAACCGAGTCAATAACGCCTGTCTATGTCAATACAACAAAATAACATATAATCACATCCATAATGCCTCATAATCTTAATCAACGACCATTAGTATAATAATCTGGATCACTTGCAAGCAAGTGTCCTGAAGGAATAAGTTCGCACAGTATGCACAAGATTGGGATGTTAAACTCTGCTAGACATTTAACTTAATTACATTTTATAGCTAAAATGGATTAGATGGAGAATAGGATTATGCAACTAGATAAGAAAGTCAAAGCCTTGGGTCGATACTCATTTTAGGTATGCTTTCTGAAGTCGAGATCCCAAATTATAGGGAAATAAGCATAAGAAAATAAGCCCAGCAAACAAAGCAATGGAGGAGGACCAGCAAATCCCATCAAAATCAAGGAAGACACACATTAGAATGATGAGAACAATCCTTGTGCCAAAGCAGAGGAACCAAGTTGGAAAACCCAATGTTAGCGGTAAAATGCACAAGTAGGTTTTTTGAATGCTTTCATGTTGAATATATTTCTCATCAAAAGTTAGTTTGCTATAGATATAGGCAACTAGTTATTTGAAATGAAGGCATGAAGATAAAAAAAATCTATTGACAACATGTTCACATTGTTTTTTCTCTTACCACCTTATAGACTATTTCATAAATGGCAGGGCACATGGTAGGATGGTGGCTGTAATATTTTGTTCATGATAAAAATATAGAACCTAGTAAAAAAGCATATTTATTTGGAAAAATCAAATTATTTTAAATTTCTTAAAAAAAATTATGATAATTATGTATATGATTTTAGAAGNTTTAGTTTTTGAAAAATAAAAATAAAAATATTAAATTTAAAATTTGGTTTATTTTTCATCCAAACTTATAAAGAAAATCCAAAAACTTTAACTTAACATAATTGTATAACAATTATGGGCATATACTTTAATCTAAATTATGAAAATCAAACTCAGGGAAAATAGATTATTGCAAAATGATATTATAGGTGATGGTAGAAACTAAGTATTTTTTTTTGGTGTTTCTTAGCTAGTGGTTTAAGAAAGAACTATTTAAGATCATCTAGGCCATGAAAATTAAGGGTTAATCAGAGAGAACATGAAACACACCAACCCTTAATATTGATTATTTTTTTTTAGATATTTCTTATGTGTAAGGGAAAATGGATTATTACATAATAATATTATAGGTGATGGCAAAAGCGAAGTAATAATTTTAAATCTAAATATTTACATTTTTTTAAGAATATTTAAACTTTGATTATTTTTAATTAACAAATATTCTACATAAAAATGTTCAAATAAAAGAACTTTTCTGCATGATAAATTAACATCGCTTGTTCAAATATATTATTCTTAATCATAAAAATTTAAAATATAACTAACTAAATCAAAATTGACTACAACATATTTAATTAAAATATTTATTGGTTTTAGCATAGTAGTTAATTCCCTTATGGATATGAATTTATGGTACATTTTGAAGAGAAGATCATATAGATATTCAGATTTCAAAAACAATCAATAATGATAAATAAATAAAATAAGATAAGATAAAAATAATGGTCTTATTCCCACTTTCAATTTGAAATTAGATCCATCCTATTTTTTATTAAATTAAATTTATTATTGATATTGTTATTGATTTTTTAAAATTAATATTAAATAATTTCTATTAATTTTAATCATTGTTATTAATAATCTCTACACGGTTACGGTTCATGATTGTTGGTAATTGATCATTCGGCTAATCACTTTCTATCCTTTTCTCATGAAACCGGTCTTTTAAATCAGTGTGTCTAGTTTCACCTAGTACACTTAAAAGAATAAGGGGATCCGTATAAAAAATGGGCAAACCGACGGCATTTACTGGATATCACGAGCTAGGTCGGGTTTTTGAGTAACACAACGTCTCCATTTTACACCAGTTTACGTACAAAGAACGTGAACCATGTTAAGAGTCCCCACCTAGCACAGAGCCGTGCCATTATCTTTTCCGTTATGTCCTTCGTCAATCGTGACAGGAGAACTCGAATGATGCATTCCAAGTTCAATAATGAAAGCATTGAAATGAGTCGTTAAGAAACAATTTCGTCTAACTGAAGGGGCGTACGGATCCTCTCATAAGCAAATTGTGATATCATTAATCCATTATGATTTTTATGTTATGGGCTAAAATCTGGCGATCAATATGCAACTTACTATATAGTTTTTAAGACTGCGGTTGCTGGTATATATATTGTTGGATTGTGTTGGTATATAAGTTGGGATATATCCTACGGTGTATATACCACCTACCACAGTCTTAAAGACTCTGCAACAGGTTGATGCCTCTCTATGCATGATAGATCTTGAGTTAAGAGGGATATACATTGATTCTCTCTCTCTCTCTCTCTCTCTCTCTCTCTCTATATATATATATATATGGTGCACATTGAAATTATTGTTTATTGACTTACATTTTTTTAATTCCGACATGTCAACTCCACAATTCAAGGAATTACTAAAGTAGAAACCAACTATTAATTGTTTTTACTTTCAATTATTCTATCTTCCTCTCTATATAACGTGGGTGGCCATAATAGTTAGGAACATGTGTTTCCTTCTTGGAGATCACATGTTCAAATCCAGAGGGGGGTAGGGTGAGGGGGGTAGGGTATGTATACTTGGGTAGACTTATACCTGGAGGGGGTCCCTTGTCCCACAAACAAGGGGGCAAAATAGACTTGCATTTAGAGGAATTTGATGTCTCTCTTCGCATGAGTTAAGATGGATTTACTTTGGTTCTTGAGACTAGATTGGTGTATAATACCTTAAGAGGCTAAGGGATTACTTGCAAGTCTTTAGAATGTTGTTTCTATGCTCGAAACGCATGAGTTAAGATTGATTTACTTTGGTTCTTGAGACTAGATTGGTGTATCATACCTTAAGAGGCTAAGGGATTACTTGCAAATCTTTAGAATGTTGTTTCTATGCTCAAAAAGAATTAAGATCTAGGTATAGTCTAGACAATCTAAGAGAAAATGCTTTTCATCTTCAATGGAGCTCATTACAATTTTTTCTTATCTTAGCAATATTTATTTTTTTCTTTACACTTCACAAAATAAAGAGATAATTTTGATCTTCTACATTAGGGTTGATTACCTCTTTATAGTACCTTAACTTTCTTTTTTTTCTTGAACTTTGTGTCACACCACATCTTCTCCTTAAATTTTGATTGAATGTTATTTTTAATAGTATGGTTATTCCTCTAGTGCATGATTCCCCAATGGCTTAGCCAAGGCTAGGCATCTCTATGCCATCCCTGCTTGAGTGAAAGGTGGTTATGGCTCAGGAAGCCTCTTCTTTTCCATGTTGTTTAACTTGTTCGTATACATTAGTTATCTAGTCATAGCCATGCTCTAAATGGGGAAATCCTTGCCTTTAAGAGGAGAATAGGATAGGGCGTATTTCCTTTAATTTTGAGATTGTAGGTCGTAAATTTATTCTTTTGGATTTTCTCTATATTTCTCCATGATTCTAGAGAGATATTGCATCCCCAAACTTTGCATCCATATAGTATAACATCCATAACAAGAGTCTCAAAGATATGTTTTTTCTTATCCCATATCCAAAGATCAATTGATTCACAATTTTTTTCAAACTCATAATAAGCTTTCCATCCTCTAATTACTCTTTTGTCAAAGATATAATTCCAGTTGAGCTTGTGGTGAATATTGATTCCAAGATATTTGTATGAAGTTACTTCCTCCAATTTGTTGTTGTTCATGATGATTCTTAGTAGCTTCTCATGTGTAACTCCATGTTGAATATAGAAGGAATTGCACATCTCTCTCATAGTCAACCAACCATTCAAACGTTTTAACCTCCAACATAGATCCATCTTAACTATGGATCTATCAAACATAGATAGGAATCAAATCCTTCTAGACGAAAACAATTCTTGAATTTTTGTGCTCTAATAAAAATGGAAACGTTTTAACCTCCAACATAGATCCATCTTAACTATGGATCTATCAAACATAGATAGGAATCAAATCCTTCTAGATGAAAACAATTCTTGAATTTTTGTGCTCTAAGAAAAATGGAAACGTTTTAACCTCCAACATAGATCCATCTTAACTATGGATCTATCAAACAAAGATAGGAATCAAATCCTTCTAAATGAAAACAATTCTTGAATTTTTGTTCTCTTAAAAAAATGGATCTAGCGGAATTTGATGTCCTTTTCTGCATGATAAATCCTAAGTTAAGATGGTTCTTATATATATAAAAAAATGTTGATATTGAAATATTTACATAATTTTTTTAAATCACATGTGTTAATTCAATATTAAGCATTGAAGGAATTACACATCTACCTCATATGGAGAAGTAGAAAACACCTATGTGAGGATAAATGATTTCTTACTCTCAATTATGGTTTCTCTATATAAATCTGATATAAAATATTTTACTTAAGGTGGATGTT
>SNQJ01S0008723.1:33352-82265 GCA_010110895.2 Picea sitchensis
ACATGGACATAGAAATGCTTTATTTGTGGCTCATATTGAAATTATTATTTTCTTCTTATTATTTTTTGAAATGTCATGTGTCAACTCTAACATTCAAGGAATTAAGCATCTAGAGAAGAAAAAATCATGTATTAACAAAATCATAATTTTTTTACTTTCAATTACTCTAGGGTGAGTGCAAACTAATGATGGTCCATCCTAACGTGTTAGTGGAAATGCAAATGAGGAAAACCAACAATCTTTTAACTTGGTGGGATTACTCAAGGTACTTTTAAAATGAATTTCAATAATGTAGGAAATTGAATTATCTTTTCCAATACACAACTTTTATTCATAGACATTGTAAATAACTAGGTAAAATTTGATTTTTTCTAAAAGTGGTATCTTATTTTTCCAACAAAATATAATGTGTATGTTTTCTTTCATCCAGGTGAGTGTCTTAACAATGAAATTTCATTCTAAAAACTTGTCTACTTGTAGAGAACCCATTTTTCTTGTGCCTTGTATTTTTTGGAAATTTTTGATATTAATTTTTTATTTCTTTGAAATTATCAAAGCCAACATATGCCTCGAATTACAATGTCTTTTGTTCCAGAAAGCTAAAAGGGTCTTAAAATGATCAAAACAATTTTATTTATTTTCACATCGCAGGTATCAGTCTCATCTTGTTCCGCATATGACTCATTTGAGAAATGTTTAAGTTGAGAAAAAAATATAGCATAAAAAAGAGAGGTATGTATTCTAGGATTTTGATACACATGAAGATAAAAATAGATTAAAAATAGTAAAGAATAATAATTTAAAAAAATATCTATATTTGAAATCTACATAGCCTACTCTATCTATGTCTATAATTTCTTCAACAATTGAATTGTTTAGCCTATAGAAAAATAACGTCAAATATAGAGATATAGAGGGGTATTCTCAAAAATGCAGGTTTTTATGAATTTGCACACCAAACCACTAGGTTTTTTATCTTGAACCTATGTCTGAGCCAACTACGTCATCATACACTTTGGAATCCCACCCAAAAAATTTAAATTCAAAAAATCACACACACGCTCCAAAAACGTGTGAGTGCTCCTAAAAATCATTTCATTCCTTCTCTATATTTTTCCTCCCTCTCCTACATCTACCCCCCCTCTCTCTATCACTCTCACTCTCCCTCTCTACTCCCCATGTCTATCTCCCTCTCTCTTCCTCACACTCCTATACATGGTAGGACCTAGACATGGAAATATTTGGACATCACAAGGCATGGAAATACCTATGGCTAGACCTTACCTTGACATGCCTCAAACTCTCACACCCACTCCCTCTCTATTCCCCACCTCTTTCACTCTCTCTTTCTCTATCTCTATCACCCATTTATTCCTCACTCCCCTCTCTCTTGCACCTCTATTGCACCCTTTCTCTCTCTCGTCATTTTTAGTCTTAGTATCACTCTCTCTTCCCCTCTTTCTCTCTCTCTATTTCCCCTCTTTGTCTCCCTCTGTATCTCCCCCTTCCTCTCATTCTCTCTCTACCCACTTTCTATGTCTCCCTCTTTGCTTCCCTTCCTTTCATTATCCCTCTCTCTACCCCCCACTCTTTCTCTCTCTCTTCCCTCTCACACTTTGTCTCTACCCCTTCTCTTTGTCTTGCTCTCTTCCCGCCTCCTCCCTCTCTATATCAACCCCTCTTATTTGTATTTATCTCTCCCCCTCACACTCTCACGCACTCCCTCTATCCTCCCCATGTCACTATCTCTCCTCTATCTCTCCTACATCTACCCCTCTCTCCTACATTCACCTCTCTCTATACCCACCTCTTTATTTTCCTCTCCCTCCCTCTCACACTCTCACACACTCTATTTCTTTACTATGCCTTTCTCTCTCTCCCTCCCACACACACTTTATAACACCCTATATGTCTTCTTCTCTCTCCCTCCAACACTCTAACACACTCACTCTCTACCTCCCTTCTTTTCCTTCCTCTTTCTCACTCCCACACTCTTGCACACACACTTTCTATTCCCCCTCTATGTCTTCCATGGTCTCCCTCCAACACTCTCACACACACATTTTATATCCCCCCTCTATGTGTTCCTATCTCTCCCTCCCACACTTTAAAAAAATCAATCTCTACCTCCATCCTTTGTCTACCACTCTCTACCTCCTCTCCTTTTCTACCTCTCTCTTCCTCCCACATGATCTCACACGTACTTTCTATCCCCCACAAAGATATTTATATCTCTCTACTGCCCCTTTCCTCTATCTCCCCCCTTCCTCTGACAATTAGTTTAAATATCTCTCCACCCCGTCCTTCCTCAATCTCTCTCCCCCTCCCTCTCACTATATATTCGATCACAATTAGTCTCACTCTCTCTCCATCCTGTCCTTTTGCAACCCCCCTCTCTTTATTTCTCTTCCCCCCTATCACACTCACCCATTCTATCTCTACCCCCCTCCCTCTATCTACCCCCCTTCATCTAACTATCTCCTCTCTCTTCCTCTCCTATATGTACCACATATTTCTCTCTCTCCTCTACTCTCCTCCCGTTTCTCTCTTTATATCTCTCTACCCTACCTTCCCTCTGTCTCCCCCCTTCCTCTCACAATCATTCTCACTCTCTCTCCACCACAACTTCCCCCCCTCTCTCTCTCCGCCTCCCTCTCACTATCTGTCTGCTCTCTCTCTCATACATCTACCCCTCTAAACTTTCTCCCCCCCGCCTTCCTCTCTCTCTACCTTCTCTTTTTGTCTCCATACCCCTCCCTCTTACACACTCAAACACTCCTCTTCTATCCCCCCTCTCTTTATTTATCTTGCCGCCATCTCACACTCACACATTGTCTATGTACCCCCCTCCTCCTTGTATCTCTCCCCTATCCTTATATCCTACATCTACCATATATTTCTCTCTCTCATTTTTAGTCTCACTCTCACTATATCCCCCTCCCTCTCTCTCCTCTACTCTCCCCCAATTTATCTCTTTAAATATCTCTCTTTAAATTTCTATCTCTCATTCTTAGTCTCACTTTCACTACATTCCCCATTATTAGTGTCGATGGGGATGAAAGTGGTGCTGGGGGTGGGTGATACATAGGTGGGATGTGATGGACCCTCACAGGTTGTATAAGTAATTCCAACACTCTAGGCCTAGAGAAAGGAAACCCAGAAACAACGCCTAGGTGCCTAATGGGTGCAATACTACTATAGCAAAAACAAATATCAAGGACCTGCATACACATTAATAAAATTGAACTATTGGTACCAAATAGTAAAATTCAAAAACATAAACACAAACAATTTGAGAATTATATGATATTTAACTTTACACATGATACATGTTATGATGCTGATTTTTCCATCCTAGATGGACAATCCTTGACATCTCCTGGTGTCAAATCTGGTAGAAACAAGAGAACATATAAAAAGTTTGAGGATGTCATAAAATAAATAAATGAATATGTTGAATATATCAAATGTAATAAATACTTGTGTGTATGGTGCATCCAATAAACATGTTTCCCAGATACTAGGAACTGATGCATCCATAGGAGTATAGGGTTTGTTGCTAGGAAGCAACAACTACAAAACAACATACAATCAAGTATCTCTATAAATACGCAAAATAAAAAATAAGTAAATAACGATGAAGAACATGTAGAGAGTGTTAAGATACTAACCTCCTCCATGAATCTATGCTATTCACCTGGATCTATATGCCCATAGCATGTATTCCCACATCTTGAGCATCTATTAGTTTCACATGGACGACTACTATTTCCATGTGCCCACTCCTCATTCTACTCTCATGTGCATGTTGAGGCTCCAACTCCTCTATCAATGTAATTGGAAGGCACCTTCTACTGAGATAGTGCAACAAATATACTATGTTGCAATAGGCTACAAGTCAAAGAGGAGATGGTCAGCTGTACTTGTTACAATTTTCCTGAAACAAGAGGATGTTGTGTAAGGGGGTCAGGACTTCGCCTAGGGGGACATGGACCTAACATGGGGTCACTCCCAGCATGCCATAAATCCTATGTGGACCCTCAAATCACCCCATGGAAGTCACCAATGTCAAAGTAGTTGACATGTTTACCCATAATAAAATCAACCCATAATTTTCTCAAAAAATATAAGGGCATATCCTTGTTATTGAAGGGAAGTTTATCAAAAACCATGTACCACCTATCCATCCAATTTTGACTAATCTGGGGATGGATGAACCAGTCAATGGAGATTTGTTTCCTATTCAATGGTATTTGTTTTCCATTTATATGATCCCTAAAAATAAACAATATTTGTTGTTTTGAAATACCCAGTTTGTTGACTTGGTTTCTGTCCAAACCAGTGCTATAGTACTCATACACTCATGGCCTATAATAAAAAATAGACGTCAATTTCCCTTGGGAACTTGCAATGGATTGCACAATGATGTCCAAATAAGTGGCCAGGGAGACTCTTCTAGGTTCTCTATTGTCCCTTAATTGTTCCTCAAGGGTTCGTAATATAACCAAACCATCATCCATTTCAGTGTTTACATTGTGTGGTGGTGGTGGCTTGGGGTTTTGATCTTCTTGGTTTTATTTTAGTGTTTTAAATTGTCTTGGGGTTCCATTGTATTATATATTTTTCAATTTAAAAGACATGGCATGTAAATTAGTTTCCTTTTTTATTTAAAATACAAAATTAGTTTTTTTTTTTTTTAAATTTAGATTATTGCAAGGAAATTACTAAATTCAAATGACTAAATAGGATTAAAATTAAGAAAAATGTAACATACCTGGAAAGGCTAAGTGTCTACTCCCTTTCTTCCTATTCTCTATCTCCACTATATTTTCCCAATGAGATATGTGCGAGCGCAATTTGGGCACAAATCACACTCGGGCCCTTAATATATTTTTATCTGTAAGACCGTGCACGTGCTCTTAAGACTTTGCACACAATTTTTTCACTAAACCTCTGTGGAAATCTACATGAAGGTTTGACCATATAAAAACCTATATGCATAGGAATGTGTGTGTGTTCCTAAGAATGTGCATGTGTTCTTGTGAGTGTGTGTTCTTATTCATGCCATTGCAACTTTTTTGTCCACCAAGTTCTTGCACTCACCCTCTATCTATTTTTATCTCTATATACAACTGATATAATTTTTTTTACTTAAGATCAATCTTGAAATATATCTTTTATGGTCTACATTGAAATATTTTTTTTAAATAATATTATTTTTAACCGTGATATTTGGCTATAGAAAACTCCTTTCGACACAATAAGAGAGAGAGAGAGAGAGAGAGAGAGAGAGAGATTTTTTTACATAAGATCCATATTGAAATAATTTTTTTTATTGGAGGCCACAAGCTCAAATCTAGAGGGGGGTAGGGTATGGATGGGGGTCTCTTCCCCCATAAACAAGGGGGTCTCGTGCACCAATTTGGTGTATGGCATGGTCATGAAGGAATGACTCATGTCCTTCATATGGAGACATACAAAGCACCCATGTGAAAAATAATAATTTTTTTACTTTCAATTACTCTCTCTATATAAAGTTGATATAAATTTATTTGACTTAAGGTGGATTTTAAAATACTTTTTAAAATTCCATGTGTCAAATTTCAATTGTTATATATGTGTGGACATAGAAATATTTTATTTATGGCCCACATTGAAATTATTTTTTCTTATTAATATATTTTTAAATTCCATATATCAACTCCATAATATACGCCAATGAAGGAAACAAGCATCTCTCGAAGTAGAAAGCACTTTTTAACAAAATCATATATTTTTTACTTTTATATAGATTTGATATATAAATATTGTGGTTCACATTAGAATATTATTTTGTTATTCATATTTTTTTTAAATGGCATTTGTCAACTCCATGTTGAGCACAAAAATAATTACACATCTTCCACATAATGGGCTCTAGAAAGTGCTTTTTGATGCAACAATTGATGACTTAGATGCACATCGATAGAGAGATGTATTCCACATATGAAATCAGAGGTCCCTACATAAATATCCATATATGTTCAAGTGGAATCAATAAAATCTATAGAGGAATTTGGGCCATCAAAATTAATGCGGAAGAAAGATGCAATAGTTGTCATAGCAACAATTGGAGGCGATGTTGCATGCATGAATACTATGTGTTACGAAGAGTGTGGAAATAATCATGCTACTAGCATTGTGGGATACAATGTCGATGACTGTGGAGAATTTATGGGAAATGGAAACAAGATAATTTCTTCAGGAAACAAAGAGGAGGAAAACAGTTCAACCATGAACTGTGCATCTTGTAATTTTCACCATAACTTTCACATGAGAGAAATTAAAAACAAGACCCTCTTCTAGTGCCATCACATACGTAGTAGATTATGTGACATTATAAACTATAGGGAACTGTAAGGAATGAAATGGAGAGAAGATAATTTCTTTAGGAAACAAAGTGGAGGAAATCACTTCAACTATGAAGTGTGCATCTTGTAATTTTCACCATAACTTTCACACGAGAGAAATTTAAAATGAGACCCTCTTCTAGTGCCATCACATACGTAGTAGATCATGTGACATTCTAAACTATGGGGAACAATAATACATACGTTTCTTTCTATCTCTAATATAATACTATTAAAACTAATAGATAGTTCAATCACAATAAGGAGAACACCTTCTTGTAGAGGTTTTACAAACCCCCCCCAAAAAATGTATCCCTAAGTTGTTTATATCATAGGTTGTTATCATAGGTGGGCCACTGGAGTTTTTCACATATTTTTATTTTGGTGTGCCTTTAAGGTATATACGCATCGGTGTGCACCTATACATATCACACTAGTGCTTAAATGCTCAAACACACCGTCATTGTTCATAACGAAGGTTGTTATCAGACGTAAGTGGTTGAAGGTTGTTGAAAACATATTTTCTTTGGTTTGCTTTTATGATAAATCCACCCAGTGCTCAACTAAAACATAATGCATGAGTGCGTATATGTTCAAATGAATCGTCGTAATTTATAAGAAAAATAAAAAGAACCGACCAAAGCGCACTGGTGACATTAAATCTTATGTACCATGTAAAAATATCATATGGCACACCATAGTTTGGATAAATAAATAAAAAATTACCATACCTATTTTCATAATGACACCTTATCACTTGCTTACAATCTCTCAAGAAAGCACCAATGCTTTCTCTTCCTGTTTTCAGTTCTTCTGGGTGAGATGGAAAACTCCATTGGTCGATTCCACACATTTTTAAAATTTGGAAATTACCATGAATTTTATTTCCTCTCAATGGTAGCATGATGCCTCATCAGGGATAAGAGTACATGTAATCTATTCATTATCTTCCCATTTTCGTTTTCATCCATTTAAAATTTGAATTTAGCTTGAAATTTGGGAATTTTTTCAATCTTTTTTTTACTCCACATGGTACACCATTTCGATTCGGCTCGCCCTAGATTGGTGCATATTATGATAAATTCATATTAATACCATCCAATTAAAAAATAAATGTCCAATGCGTTACAAAATCAAATGTCTAGTAAACAATGTCCCAATTATTTTTTAGCATAGAAGCACTAGTGTGTTCCATTTAGCCAAGTGCACCACTCAAAATACAACACATAAAATTTAATTGAGTGGTGCAACCATTTTAAACAAATTCTCCAATGACATTAACAGAAGGACACCAAAACATATATTGATCGATTTGGCATTGTGGGGTGTTTTATTTTACGTCTCGTGTCCAATGCTCTACACTTCATAAAACATTGATAAACAAAACATTAGTGATTTAATAACACGGTAGAACTGACGTGTTCATAGTAACACATAATACTTCTTAATTTTCAATAAATAAATATAATGGAGTGCTTCCCATAGTGCCAACACCGAGACTAGTGTGCTATACCAGATAACACACTGCTAAACATCATGTTTATTCTTTGGAAACAATATCGCAATTGTGCAGTCTATCAATGAAAGTGCATCAGGATGTTTACATTCTATCAAAATTGAGGCAACGATGTTTTTAGGTTAACCAAATGCACTCATGTTTTGGGGCGTTTCTATGGAAAACCCATTACTGTTGCTCTTAACAATAGAACAGACCGTTAAAAAAATGATAGTGCTCCAATAACATGGTAGCACGAATGTATTTATATTAACACATCACACCACATAAGTTTCTAGAAAACAATTTAACGAGTCAGTGTGCCTATGTTTAGACAACATAATAGTGTTGTAAAGAGCATGGCACTAGGATGAAGTGCACCAATTGCGATAAATTCACAAACTTGCATTATATTAATCAAACACACCACCCTATTTTTGAAATAAAACTTTTTCTCCACAGTATCTCAAATAAATACAATGCATTGGTGTTGTGCAGTACAACACAATGAGTGAAATATGTATTATTTTACCATATCGGTTCTTTTCATGGGATGGCTCATTACTAGTGTGTTTATGTTTTGATTCGGTATCAATGGATATAAATCTAAAATTGATCGTCGATGCATTACATTCACGGAATTGCGCTAATGCAGTTAAGTGAGTTGCACTAGAAAAATTAATTTAAAAATTATAATTGCAGTGCAACTTTTAAAATTTTCTTGTTATCGGTGCGTCAAAAATGAAAACGCAATATTAAAAATCATATTATACTCGAATGAACATAGATTTCTTTGTTTACCATCAAATGTTTTTACTATAATGGTCTGTTTTGTAGAACCAACTTCCACGCATTTTTTTTCTTCTGATGGAATTCCTTGCCAGAAACCCCTGAGTACTTCCCCACTTCATGGATGGTAAATGAGGTAAACCGTCAGCCCTGATTATGGATCCTAACGCTAAGGGGGGAAAATATATTCAAACCTGTATCCTCGTCCACTTGGGATAGCTTCATTTTTGGCTCAAAACCACTTGATCTAACCCTTTGGGCTTCCCCAAGTTACATATTTCATATGTGAAATGGCATCATGGGTCATTTTCTATGCCAACTCTTAACCAATGTTCTATATATCACAATGCATTGTTATAGATATCAGTTCTCGACTAAAAATGATGCATCGAAATGTTAAATTTAACACACCATTGTTCGATGAATTATATCCAATATGGAACAGTGACAACAGTGCGTATGAAGTTATTAATAACATTAGCCATTTTTTCACTTTTTGTTTTCATACAGAAACTAATTTCAGTTTTTGATAAATACCAACTAGTTATAAATGTTTGTGTTTTATATTTTAAATTATATATATGCATAAAAATAATTTTATGCAAATTAGATACAATGACACTAAGCATAGTAGGAGCAATACAATCCATAAGAAAAGCAATTGAATTCTTAAACTATGTACGAAAACCTAGACAATTAAATTTCGTGGAGGTTTTGCTTTGTGGAGGAAAAAAGAAAGGTCACTCTTCGGTGCCTCTCATAATTTATCTCATGGGTTTGATCCTCTTCCACTTCGTTAGTGATATTCCTTGCATATAATCCTCCGTGGGATGCTTAAATTTCTCCAATATAGATTCCCTGTCATTCTTGTAACCATAGTATGAACGAGCATCAATTCACTTGTATATCACATACCTACACCTCATATTTTTTGCCTTGAGGGGGATTATTGAATATCTCTTTGAGGATGGGGAGGAATTTTATAGCTGCAAAGTATCTATAAATGAGGACCTTTTTGGTGGCACTAGACACGTCCACTTCATTACATTCCAAGTTTTTCATCTTGGCCCCTACTTTGGCATAATTAGGACTACCAAGATCCATGATCAGAGCTTCCCCGTGCCCCTTTTCCCTATTCAATAAGAAATGACCATTGCATATATCTTAATTATAAAACCTCATACACCTAAAGAATTCCTTAAAATCCATATTGTATATTTAATATAAGTTAATAAGCACATTTGAAGAAAAAAGCGATGATCCATAAGGTTTTTCAACATGCCCCAACATGCCTTGTCACTAAATATTAAGGATTTCCTTGGCCCCATCTCCTTCATGAGATCCTCACCCATGTACTTACTATAATAATCTCATGTTTCTTATTCTCCACAACTATGCACTCAATCCCTTTCTCATTCAGAACATGCACATGGGAAACAAACTCTTTCTCTCTTTGTTGTTGTTTTCCCTTGTCTTTCTCTCCCTTTTCTTTCGTTGCATCCTTGTATTCCTAGAATAGGAATACTTTAGTGGAAATGACCTCCCCATTCTTGATCGTCAATCTATCCTTCCTCTATATAGACTTGATCATCTTCCACTCAACTTTCTCCAAGATAATATTCTCTCCATCTCTATTTCCATAATAAATTCCATCAGTTTCCATGTAAATCCCTTACCTAGACCTTCTCTACTTCACCTCTATGGGGATATAGAATAGCTCGTTAAAATGAAGGAGGAATTTTCCATCCACACTTTTACAATTTATGTATGTGAGATGACATGTTACTTGTACAATTGAGAAACAATTTTATTGACAAAGTATGTATGAAAACATCCACAACTAAATTTTTCTGGAGGTTGTTCTTTCTGGAGGAAATCACTCTTTGTTTCCTCTCATAATTAAGTGCATGGAATTAATCCTCTGCCACTTATTTCTCTTCCTCACATATCCTCCTTCACGGGATGCTCAACTTTCTCCAAGATACTATCCTCATCATTCCTATAGACACAATATGAACTAGCATCAATTCAGTTGTCAATACCATACCTAGGGCTCTTATTGGTGACACCGAGAACATGAACTTCATTCCTTTCCAAGTCCATCATCGAGGCCCCTAATTTCACTTAATTAGTACCACCAACCTCTATGATCAGATATTCCTAGTGACCTTTTTCCCTATTCAACAATAAAGGACCCTAGTGGATGCCTTGAATATAACACCTTGTCAATCCCAATATTGACCTAAGGTTTATATTATTTATTTAATATAAGTTAAGAAGAACATTTGGAAAAAAAATTAATGATCAATAAGGTTTTTTAGCATGCTTTATAAGAATCTCCTAAGATCCATGATATCCTCACATGTTTACTTAATAAGAAGCTATTGTTTCTTCTTCTCCCAATCCATGTGTTCAATCACTTTCTCATCCAAAAGGGGAACATGGGAAATAAATTCTCACTCTCTCTTCTATTGGATTCTCTTGTCCCGCTCCTCCATTTACTCCGCCACATCCTCATCTTCATCGAATACAACCAACTTAATGTAAATGGACTGCCCACTTTTGATCATTAACCTAGCCTCCCTATATATAGTCTTGATCCTCTTCTACTCCCTTGGTGCTCTGACCCACATCACCTCCTTTGCAGGCCACTCGTTTTTCTCCAAGATATTGTTCTCGTCATCCTTGTCATCATAATAAATGGTGTCAATTCACTTGTAAATCACATGTACCTAGACCTCCTCTTCTTTTCGTTAAGGGGATTATAGAATATCTCTTCAACACAAGGGAGGAATTTCTCAACCACACTTATATAATTGGTTGCTAGAAGATTGTAACATGTCATATTGCATAAATCAATTTTAAAAGTGTGACTAGAAAATTCCTCCCTCATTTTGAAGAGATATTCGATAACCCCCCTGAGGTGAAGTAGAGAAGGTATAGGTATGGGATTTACAAGAAAATTGATGGAATTTATTATGAAAATAGAGATGACGAGAACAATGTCTTAGAAAAAGTGGAGTGGCACCCGAAGGAGGATATATGGGCCATAGAGCTAAGGGAGTTGAAGATGATCGAGTCTATCTATAGGAAGAATAGGTTGATGGTCAAGAATGGGGAGGTCATTTCCACTAAGTTGATCCTATTCAAGGAAGATGAGGATGCAACAGAAGAAAAGGGAGAGCAAGACAAGGGAAAGTGACAACAAAGAGAGAAAGAGGTTGTTTCTCATTTTCCCATTCTGGATGAGAAAGGGATTGAGTGCATAGTTGTAGAGAAGAAGAAACATGAAATTAGTATAGTAAGTACATGGATGAGGATATCATGAAGGAGAAGAATGAGGCCAAGGAAATCCTTAATATTTAGTGATAAGGCATGTTGAAAATGATTATGGATCATCGGTTGTTTCTTCAAATGTGATTTTTAACTTATATTAAATATACAATATGGATGTTAAGTAATTCTTTAGGTTGACGCAATGCTATAATAAAGACATACACAAGGTTCCTTTCTTATTGAATAGGGAAAAGGGGCATGGGGAAGCTGTTATCATGGATCTTGGTAGTCTTAATTATGCTAAAGTAGGGGCCAAGATGACAAACTTGGAATGGAATGAAGTGGATGTGTCTGGTGCCACCAACAAAGTACTTGGTTACAAATAATTTGGGGATATGAAATTCCTCCCCATCCTCAAAGAGTTATTCAATAATCCCCCTCAAGGACAAAAATATGAGGTGTAGGTATGTGATCTACAGGCAAATTGATGCTCATTCATATTATGGTTACAAGAATGACAAGGATGGTATCTTGGATAAATTCAAGCATCCCACGGAGGAGTAGATTCAAGGAATATAATTGAGGTAGTGGAATAGGATAGAACCCATGGGATAAATTATGAGAGGCACTGAAGAGTGACCTCTCTTTTTTCCTCCACAAAGAAGAACCTCCATGAAATTTAATTATGCAGGTTTTCATATATATTTTGACAATTCAATTTTTTTTCTTGTGAATACTACTTCTTTTACTATGCTTACTGTCTTTGTCGGTGCCTCTCATAATTTATCTCATGGGTTCTATCCTCTTCCACTTCCTCAATGATATTCCTTGCATCTACCCCTCCGTGGGTCGCTTGAATTTCTCCAAGATACCATCCTTCTGATTCTTGTAACCATAATAAGAACGAGCATAAATTCTCTTGTGGATCACATACCTACACCTCATATTTGTTTCCTTGAGGGGGATTATTGAATAAATATTTGAGGATGGGGAGGAATTTAGTAGCTCGAAAGTATCTGTAACCAACAACCTTGTTGGTGGCACTAGACACATCCACTTCATTCGATTCCAACTTTATCATCTTGGAACCTACTTTGGAATAATTAAGACTACCAATCTCCATGATAAGGGATTCCCTATGCCCCTTTTCCCTATTCAATAACAGAGGACCCTTGTGTGTGTCTTAATTATAGCACTGTGTCAAGATAAATAATTACTTAAGATCCATATTGTATATTTAATATAATTTAAGAAGAACATTTGAAGAAACAACCAATGATCCATAAGCTTTTTCAACATGCCTTATCACTAAATATTAAGGATGTCATTGGCCCCATTCTTCTCCTTCATGGCATCCTCACCCATGTACTTACTATAATAAGCTCATGTTTCCTCTTCTCCACAACTATCCACTCAATCCCTTTCTCATCCAGAATGGGAACATGGGAAACAAACTCTTCCTCTATTTGTTGTCACATTCCCTTGTCTTTCTCTCCCTTTTCTTCTACTACATCCTCATGTTCCTTGAATCGGATCATCTTAGTGGAAATTACCTCTTTATTCTTGATCTCCAACTTGTCCTTCCTCTATATAGACTCGATCATCTGCCACTCCCTTACTTCTATGGCCCATATATCCTCCTCCGGGGGCCACTCACTTTTCTCCAAGATAATGGTATCCTCATATCTATTGCCATAATTTAAATTCCATCAATTTTCTTGTAAATACCATTCTTAGACCTTCTCTGCTTCACCTCAGGGGGGTTATTGAATAACTCTTTAATACGAGGGAGGAATTTTCTATCCACAATTGCACAATTGATTTATGTAAGATGACATGTTACAATATTCTAGCAACCAATTATACAAGTTTGGTTGACAAATTCCTCCCTAGAGTTATTCGATGATCCCCCCAAGGAAATTAAGAGGAGGTCTAGGTACATGTTATTTACATGTGAATTGACACCATTTATTACAATGACACGGATGGAGAGAAAAATATATTGGAGAAAGACGACTGGCCTATGAAGGGGGTGATGTGGGCTAGAGCACTAAGGGAGTGGAAGAGGATCAAGCCTATCTAGAGGGAGGCTAGGTTAATGATGAAGAGTGGGAAGGCCATTTACATTAACTTGGTCCTATTCGATGAAGATGAGGATGTGGTGGAAGAAATGGAGGAGCAGGACAAGGGAATCCAAAAGAAGAGAGAGTGAGTTTTTTTCCCATGTGCCCCTTTTGGATGAGAAAGAAATCGAACACATGGTTTTGGAGAAGAAGAAACAATAGATTCTTATTAAATAAACGGGTGAGGATCTCATGGATCTCAAGAGATTATTATAAGTCATGCTAAAAAACCTTATTGATCATCAATTTTTTATCCAAATGTGTTTCTTAACTTATATTAAGTAAACAATATGGAGCTTAGGTCAATCTTGAGATTGACAAGGTGTTATATTAAAGACATCCACCAGGGTGATTTATTGTTGAATATGGAAAAGGGGCACTATGAAGCTCTTATTGTAGATCTTGAAAGTATTAATTATGTGAAATTATGGGCCAATATTTCCCCATGGTGACTCCACTAGTTTGAAATCGAGAAGACTTTATCTCAGACGTATGTTTTCTCTGATTTTTCAAAGATATATGGTTTCCCTAATCCAATGCCTAGTAGAGATGAATGGGAATGTAGCCTTCCTAAATTTTGAGGAGAAGAGTGGGAGGTACGAGTTGAACACTTGTTGGATTTTCATGATTTTAGTCATCAACATCATATCGTGCATGCAGATGTTCATATAATTTTTTTCAGGTATTGATTAGAGGGGATTGCTCGTGATTGGTGTCGATATCTTCCAATTGTAAGTATCAACTCTTTGACAAGTTTTCATGCAACTTTTAATTCATTTTGTAAAGAGTATTTTTCAGCTGAACGTCTTTTTGAGGAATGTTGTGATGATTTTTTTCTTATACATAAAGATTTTGCTAGTCACGAAAGGAATATTTGTGATGAAACATTTATTGTGGAAGAAAGCATTTTCCATGAAGATCAAGAGGTGTTGAATGATATTCACTATGATAGAAATAACATAGAAACATATGGAATCATATCAGATGTATATTTTGTTTATGAAGATCAACATGTCTCTTTTGAATATTCTGATGTCAAAGAGGAAGTGTATTCTGCAGTAGATATTTGTCCTAACTATGAAGCTGAAATAAATGATAAGCTAGTTAAACAAACTAGGGAAGATTCCTCTCTGTTTTTTCCTAGATTTTCAGAATTGAAGGTAAATTTTGTTATGAAGAAAATGCAGAGGATATTTTTGTTCTTGAAACATATTTTTTTGGCAGCCCTACTTATGATGAAGAAGTTGTTTCAAATATTGACCAAAAATAACCAATTTTTGATGAATATCCCAATGAATATGATGAAGAGCATATTTTTTTCATGGCTTCATTGGGACCTCATAGTATGGTTCAAGTATGTGATAATTATGAATATGATTATTGGGAGGGCCATGAAAGATAAAAGGAAGAGCTAAATGTGCATCTTATCTCATGTCCAACACTTATACATGAGAAAATATCACCTAGGATTAGCAAGAGTGCATCAATCCTTTATCCACCTGTACACACTGAGAACATCAATCAATAGGTGAGCAATGATGAAATAAAGGAGGTAACGTTTTACCAGTTTAGCGTGCCTTATTATAAATTTTATGACCCTGTGGGGTTATATATGGAGTTGATTTTCCCAAAAGCATTGGAGCCTACAAAATTATTCATCTTATCATCATTTGGGGTTATTTTCAGTGTTCCAAAACATGTTTTCATTCTGTTGTCATACTTCCCTTACATTTTATGGGTCATTTGCAGTGAAAGGAAGAACTATGTTACCAAACAGTTTGGGTGGCTATGGTGGAAGTTTGTTTTCACCTAGCGCATTCTAAAAATCAGTTAGTTTAGGATTGTACATAAATAAAATCCTTAGGGAAAATGTATCTTTATTTTATTTTTGTAAGTACAGTAGTGTACATGTTATCCTATTTTCCTCAACAAGATGTATTTGAGATTGACTCTGCAACCCAACAGCTAAGGCACTGAAACTGGTTTTTCTTGGTAGCTCACATGGAGCATGCCATCCCCTGTGGAGGCAAATGTTACCACATAAGTTGTCCAGGGTCGTTGGATGACCAAGTCCTTTATTGCACAAGAAACGTCCAAGTGTAGGACTCAAAAGAAGACCATTTTGGGTTTGAAATATAAGTAGCGGGTGGATTTATTTTTCAACGACAAAGATCCCGGAAGAAATTCAGATCAACGGATCTCATGCATTCAAAATGTCAAAGTTGCACAAGGTTTAATGACCAGATGGAATCCCCAGAGTTGTAGATCATGATGCCATGTGTCCTCTAGAGAGGACGGTCAAGATTCACTTTGACACTTTGGGCTTCGAGAGTTTCATCTTACCCGCTCCCATTTTTGTCCAGAGTTCTTTTCTCCCGAAGTGCACAAATCTCTGTTGCATGTCCCTCGATACTGGACAATCATGATTTACTTCAGGACTTCGAGAATTTTTCCTTTTGGGACTTGCCCACTCATTTTATTCTGGAGTACTTTCTCCCGGAGTTGCATATCAGATGCCACATGTCCTCCAGAGAGGACGATCAAGATTCACTTCGACACTTCGGGCTTCAGGAGTTTCAACTTCCTTTATCCTTTTTTCCTATAGAGTCATTTTCTCCCGAGGTGTGCAAATATTTTTCACATGCCCATCCATATCGGACGATCATGATTTACTTCGGGACTTGGGGCTTTGAGATTTTTGTCTTGTCCACTCTCGGTTTCCTCTAGAGTACTTTTCTCCCAGAGTTCAAAGATTTTTGTCATGTGTTCTCCTCAGACTGACGATCGTGGCTTGTTTCCAAGATTCAACATTCATTTCAGGTCACCAATTCACCCTGGTCTATACTACTCTGTGAGTTATGAAATCTTTATTTGCAGACCCCACCTGAACTCCAAATCGTTGAAGACATGTGGCATCCATCTAGCACTGACACATGGAACTCATTTCAATAATTTTTGGACATGTCATCAGCCTATTTTCGAGTGACATGTGTCATCCCTCTATCCATGACATGTCATCATAGTGACGTCAGGCCCTCACATCAGCTTTGGGAGATCATGCTCCAGGAAATGTTCTTTTTCAATGTCAAAATTAGTGCCATATCTAAGCGCGGTTTGAATTATTTTATAATTGGCAGGCGGGTAATATTTAACGTGGGCACTAAAATAGAAGGGATCCAATCTCTCAAATCCTAACCATATCAATGACCACGCTTCATTGCGGGGACACAACATGATCGAACGTTAAAATTATTGAGCGGTCTCACAATTCAAACCATGGTATAGTGGAAGAGCTACATGGCAGAAGGTGGTGAATTGTGGGCTCAAAATAGGTGTGGATCCAAACCACCTTGGACGTCCCCGCAATCACATGCTTATTCAACGTCAAATACAAGAGATACACATAGTTTCCCCCTAGGAATTGAGCCTCGTATCGATCCTGAGGAGAAGTTATTTAATGAAAGAAATAACTGGTAGTTGAAACCTCGACTCAGTCCATAAATAGAAAGCATGGAGGATCTTCCTATGGAGACAAAAGACAGTCAGCCTGAAGTACCACATAGGGAATTTTTTCCTATAAGCCCATACTGACCAAAGTTTCTTTCTGATAGAAGGAACATGACCGAGAAGAAAATACATACGACATTGGAGAGGAGGTGCCCAAGACACAAGACATGTCTACTATTTTGACTATAATGACATCATATTAATGATATAAAAAAAAGGGGGAGAAAAAGGGGGGTTTAGAGGTGGCAGAGTCGAGAGAGTTTTAGGAGTAGGGCACTATATTTCAGTTTGTAAGCAGAGGGGCATGTAGGTTTAAAATGTATTTCTATTGAAGATTCATATGAGTTGTTTCATTAGACTTTCTTCTATTTTTCAATTATGTTTTTCTTCTTGTCTAGATGTAGCATCTTTGATTTATGGATTCTTGAGGTGGTAGAGGATATGTTATCATCTTCCCCATGTTTCATCATTTATCACTCAGACACTTTCTTTTTTTCTTCTTGTCTGGATGTAGAGTCTTTGATTTATGGATTCCTAAGGCAATAGAGTATCTGTTGTCATCTTTCCCATGTTTCATTGTTTATCACTTAGACACTTTCTGTTTTTCTTCTTGTCTATATGTAACATCTTTGATTTATGGATTCCTGAGGAGGTAGAGGATTTGTTGTCATCTTGACCATGTTTCATCGTTTATTACTCAAAAAATATATGTTTTTCTTCTTGTCTGGATGTAGAATCTTTGATTTATTGACTCCTGAGGTAGTAGAGGATATGTTGTCATCTTGCCAATGTTTCAATGTTTATCACTCAGACACTTTGTGTTTTTCTTCTTCTCTGGATGTAGCATCTTTGAATTATGGATTCCTGAGGCAGTAGAGGATCTGGTCATCTTGCCCATGTTTCATCGTTTATCACTCAAAAAATTTATGTTTTTCTTCTGTGCTCGATGTAGCATATTTGATTTATGGATTCCTGAGGTGGTAGAGGAAATGATTTCATATTGCTCATGTTTTGTTTTTTATTCAGACACATCTATTCTCTTTGCATGGAATATCTTTTCTTAGAGAGTATTTTTCCTTATCTTATTCTATTAACCTTCTCTTCATCATTAAGAAAATATTTTGTCTAATAAGGATTTCAAATGAATTCAATGAGAATACTATTATGGCTCCATAGCCCAATGTTCGATCACTGATATGTAGTGATATTTGTTGTCTTTTTCTTTTTTTAAAGTCACGTTGATCCACCTACTCAAACCATTTCAATACATTTACATTTTGATGGGTATTGGGCTTATCCTCTTGCATCCTGAGGGTGACTCTCAGTGCTAATAGAAGGGATTGTACCTCGTTTCATGGGAATATGGGGATATAGACGTAGAGAGGAAGATAGTTGGAAAAATATAAAATCCAATCATAAAACCTTCTAGATGGTCACCCGGGAGGTATTGAGAAACAATGAATTATTATCTCTTAAAATCATAATACCTCCAAAGGCATACATACATTGTACCTCGTTTCATGGGAAGATGTGGATAATGGACCAGAGAGGAAGATAGATGGAAAAATATAAAATCCAATCATAAAACCTTCCGTATGGTCACCCAAGAGGTCTTGAGAAACAATGAATCGTTATCTCTTAAAAGCATTAGACCTTCAAAAGAATACATACACATTTATAGATGTATCGCTTGTTGAGTGATCTACACAAGTGTGTTGCAAGCTATATTCTACCCCCATGGAACTCTACCTACCACTCCCTTCAAGTGACTATGTGGTACTATTCCCCAAGCTAATCGATTAACCATAGAGAGTACCCAATGTTTTCTTCTTAATTAATTAATTAATCACAATAAATGGGATTGGAATAATGTTGCATCGTGGACGAAGGGAAGCTCACCCTCTACAAAGGAACCCATAAATGAGACAATACAAACCATTGTATGTCATGAACCCCATGCCCAAAAGTTTAACCCATACACTTCAAACTCACACGTGGCTTATATAGGTTTCTCTCGAGAATGATTAACCCAATATGATGCATTGATAACACTTTGAGAACCAAATTTCACAAATTTTATAATGTATTTAATCATTTGTTTAGTTCGAAAAAAGGTTTTTGATGCACATGTTCAGGTGGTTTTATTATTATATGTGGATTACTTGTTACGATACTTGTCACTCATGGACCCTTGGAGGGCATAACTATTTGTTTTTGCAGGACCTTTCTTGGTGGACAAGTATTCATGAGGAAATGATTAGTTGCACCTTGATGAGGGATTGAATCCCAAGGATGGATGCAGAGACCCCATCCTTGGGGAAAGATAGTGATGACCAGTTTGCACAAGTGAAAAAAGAGGACGTTGCCTTTGGAGGCACTCTGACATGACCCTAGCATGGATTTCCACCTCCTCCCACTTGGATGTTGGCATTTCTAGGCCTGGAGGACACCTTCCTAGCCTATGAAGTCACGCAGGGTTGGGGTTTGATGGATACTTGATGGAGGAGGTCCTTGAAGATGATGTTCACACTTGTGGATAAGGATTAGGGCCTTTGGAGGCCTATATATATTCTTCTCTAATTCAATGTATTCTTCAGGAGGCCTAATATCACCATAACAGGGATGGTGTCACCCTATTTAGGGTTATTTTGTAAGGAATTCATTTTATTTTTAATTTTAATGAGAAAATTGACATGTAGGCTCAAAACTATGAAAATACACAACTGTTTGGTAATCAAGCCAGGATTTTTCATATAAACATTGATGACTAAATTATTTTTTTGATCATAACTCACCTCTCACAAGACGGAGTACACAAATTTTCTCCCTAAAAGGGTTATTGGCTGAAATTATGAAGATGCACTTGCTTCGAGGCTATTTTGGATCAATTTTGGATCATTTCATGGTCAAATTTTAGAAAATCTAGGGTTTCTGTACTTGATTATTCTTGGTGGAGTAAGTAAATCTGCAATTTTCAGTTCATGATAAATTTTTATGGTATGTTTAATTTTTCATATTTAAGATTATTAAACTTCTTTCTTGAAAAACCTAGGAGTAAGAAACATAAGGTGCCTCTTTCTTGCTCTTTGTTTTGGTAATTTTTCCTAAAAAGATCTTTCCTAGACAAAATTCTAGATCCCCAAAGTTCCATCACTTTTGAATATTTGTCTACTTCTTATTGCATTTAATGTATTCCAAAAGTCTAAGGATAGGATATATCATTAGGTCCTAGAAATGCCTACACCCTAGTTGAATATTCTCTTAAAAAGCTTGGTGCTTGAGGACTTAAGGTGCTACTTCTCAAGTTTCCACCATGTTATCTCTTAGAAAAGTATAATCATTGATTTTCTTCAAGTTAATATGCTAATATAATTCACTCCATAATCCCTAGAAGGCACTAGTTCTCATTTCTCACTTGCTAAAGGACTGATCAAACACTCAAACACTATTCTCTTAAGCTATTACGAACTAAATCTAATACTAATTTAGCAAGGATCACTCACTTTCTTGCTACTATTATAAATCATTTCCACAACCATCTAATAGCATACAATTTTATGCATAATTGAATTTGATTGCTAGATAAGCACTTCATAAATTGCTTATGACATTTTATTATCATTTTTCTTATTAAATGCCATATTTTCACTATCTTTTCAAGCAATTCTGAAGAGCTTTTATTGTTGTTGTTACAATTTATTATTTTCTATTGTAAACTTGTTCATTGTTCCATTCTTTTATGCCACATAGGATTTTTTCACTTTGTTTACTATCTCTTGAACCTTTATTATCATATTTGTACTTGAAATTGCCATATATATTCTATGTTGTCTTGTTCTACGAAGGTACACTTAATAACTTTTATTTTCTTCATATTTCATCGACATAAACCTTGTGACATCTGTAATTTGAGTGACCAGTTACAAGGGGGGTGGGGTAATTTTATCATTATCTTTAGCTCACCCATATGTTTAGGTCACTCAGATGCCTTTCTTGGGTTGGACTTCCATCCATCCCTCAAAAGTGGGGATATCCTATTGAGGTGACAATGATAGGACATCCTATTTTTTATGCCAACTCTCGTACTTGTCTTGTGATTTTGACAAGTAAATATTGCAAGACAACATTTTTGACATCGTTTCCAGGGAGAATTGGGTTAGTTTTCCTCAACAAAATTATTAGGGAGAATTGAGTTAGTTTTCCTCAACGACATTATCTATGGTAAGACTTTTCTCAAAGCCTTTATTTTACAAGATTACCTGGTGACTCCACTAAGGGTGATTACCTCACTTACTTTTTTAATCCTTAAGGGGTTATCTAGTGACTCCAATGATGAAAACCCGCAGTGGATGTCATTACACGACATATTTTCCTATGGCTCCCCAAAAGTGGTCCCCCAAGGAGATATTCAACCCATTGGATATGAATAAGGTAATGGAGGCCATAATCACTAATTGTTTTTTTAGACTAAGGTCCTCATGCTAAATTGTCCTAACATTATGATTCTAATTCTTAAAAACTCCTATATACTAGACAATTGAAGACAATTTCTTGAATGAAAGACTCTACTAAGGTCCAAAACTCGTAACTTATGATTATCTTATCATTGATTAATATTGTACCTCATCTCGGCGACTTATAATTTATAATGAATGAGATAATCACAATCAAAGTTTCTTTATAAATACATTATATATTCTTGATATTATTGTCCAACATATATGTTTATTTATGATGAATATCAATTTTTTTATTTACTTTATTCTAGGTGACTAAGACATTAGTACCATTCTATTTGGAAACATGAATATAGTCATTTATCCTTAGACTTGTGTTACTCTTGACAAGTTTTGGTTTCTTAGGATCATTTTACACTATGTTATAAACCATTTGGATAATAAAATATTCATCAAATCTAGGTTTAAGTCTTCTTAAGGACTGATAGGATATCACCAATATGTATTTTTAAGCATTGCAAGTTTTCCAACAGACTAGTCATAAATGTAACTATATAATTTGTGTAGTTGATGTTGTTTGTTACCATACAATGGTCATCCTATCAATTTAGCTAAGTTTTTTAAACCTATTTAAACTAAAGTGAGAATTCACATTTTTAGGAGGTAATGTATGGTATTACTCTTATTAAGAATCAAATTTTAAGCATATATAGTTATGGTCGTATAAAATATTATTTTTTCTGAGTTTGTTAAAAGATGAGTCAACTTCTTTGTATGACAGACAAGGTGAAAAAATTATCTGGGATGATCTCGGTGGTCACCCACCTTGTCCAACTAGCTCAAAGAAGTTTTTTGGAAACATACTATTTTAGTAGTTTTTCAATTCCTAAATTTTCAGGGCCATTTTGAGGACCTAAACGATGCTTTTTCGCAATAACGAACCTCATTAATATCCAACGGATCTTATCGAGCCCCTAAATTAATATCCTCGTCAATACCTTTCCAACGAGCTATTGTGTACCATAAATGGATATCCTATGCAAACGTTACGACCATGGGAAGTTGATGTACTAACTTACCCCAACGAGGCCCACATGAATTTTGACGCTTCATCTCCTAGGGTTAGGTTTTTGGACGTATAGGGTTTATGCATTCATTTTTATTGTAAAATGGCCTTCGGAGCCTCATTGTAATGATCTTTTTGCGAATGAATATAGCCATCACAACTCTTTTCAGAGATAATTTTCCACCATTCTAGTAGGCTTGTTTTTAGTCTTCATTTTATAGTTTTCAACATATTTCTTATTTAGTAGAAGCCACGTTTTACTATATCTCTGTTATTGTTTTACTATATTATAAATCTGTGGTTTCATTTCGTTCCTCTCATAAATCCAAATCAATGGTATGAGAGCGATGTTATCCTTGTCATTTGTTTTTAATCCATGTCCCCTACACAGTCAGGGTATAGAGAGTTGGGTCTCAAGCTTGTTTCTCTTGAGGAAACTTCTCTCGCATGCCCAAGAAACCATCCATGGAGGGAGAAAATAAATAGGATGGGATAGGAGTTCCTTTCAAAATGTTTCTCTAGGAAGCCCTTGAGAGACATATGAATGAGATGATGGACAAATTTGCACAAATCCTTCGACAAATGTTGACAAGCGATGCATCCAACTCAAGGGGAAGCAAAACCCACTTCAAGTTACAGATCAATTTTGATATTACTATATTTAAAGCTCAAATAAATTTTGAGGGAGCGTAGATTAATGGTTAAACCTTATAGAAGCATAGTTTTTTGTCCACAACTTTTATGATAGAGAAAACATTACATTTGCACTCCTCAAGCCCATCCCCCATGTCAATTATTGGTGGGATATTGTCTGTGAGAAAAAGGTAATAGAGGGATCCATATTATTTTCATTTGCACCAAATTGGGGTTCCTTCAAGGATGTTATTAAGGAAAAATAGTACCTTTTTGGAAGTTATGATGACCTGTATACAAGATGGACCACACTGTGGCAGGAAAGAGACAAAACAATGTCAGAGTTCACTAATTTCTTCCATACCTTCCGTACCAACATGGGTATCAAATATTTTGAGTGAAATATGGTGCTCAAGTACCACAATACTATGCATATATACATACATACATAAATAGAATTTTTGGACATCTCATCCTTCAATGTAACCTATCGATATGTCGTCAAAATTGAGCAGAAGTTGAAACAAAAGAAACGAAAGTTTGGGTTTGGGAACCCCTCACAACAGAAGCAAGGAAAGAGAAGCCCCAAGCTGTAGAACAAAGTTCAGATAAAATACATGAAACCTTAATACAACCAGTCGAATCCGCAATAAAATAAGGACAATGAGAATATGAAGAAAGATACTAGGAAGTGGTGTTACTGCCATCAGAGCCCATGGAATAACACTATTGAATGTCGCTCAAAGAAGTCATTATTACCTGAGGTAAAATCCTATGAATCATATGCGAGTTCTTACTCTGAGTCATAACCAGAAACAGGGATATGGAGCATTGACACGAAACCTAGTGCCATTGTTTCTACCACCAAGATACGAGTCAGTGAACTTGATGATCTAGAGGAAGGAAACACCTCTTTCATTTATAGATGTGCGTAAAAGGCATTCCGCTACACTTCATCATTGATAGTGGTAGCCAAAAGAACCTCATATTAGCAAATGTCATCAAGCATCTAGCCCTAGTGACAATGTCACACCCACATCCCTACACCATCAGGTGGCTCCGTCAAGGAAGCGATCTTCATTTCATCTAATAGTGTCGCCAGTAATAAGGCATCAATCCATTCAAATATGAGGTATCATGTAATGTTTATCCCCTTGAGGTTTGTGATGTTCTTTTGGGCCAACCTTGTTTAGGGAAACGTCATGATGTATATGAGTCTAGGAATTGCAATCTTATTATTACTTTGAACATGAAATTGTACAGCATACCCGAAGTAGTCCCACCTAATTATATTTCCTTGATCTCTGCCAAACAATGCAGGAAGGTCATTTGTAAGACCAAGAATTGTGTCTTCTTCATGATTCGATCCTAGAGTGAGAGAAAGGTTACAACAACATCCATGGCCTCCACAGTCGACCTATCCATGCAACAAAAGAAAGTGAATAAGGTCATGGAAGAATACACAGAGATCTTCTCATCACCTACTTGGGTACCTCTTCACTGTCAGGTCAAGCATCCCATCGATACGACCCCCGGTGTATCGCTACCCAATGGGCTAGTCTATCACTGCTATATGCTAGAAAATGAGGAGATCAAGCATTATATCCAATAAATTCTCCACAAGGGGAACATCTAACCCATATCATCACCTTGTGGAAGCCCAATCGTGCTGGTGCAAAAGAAAGATGTGACTTTGTGACTCTGCATTTATTACCGGGCCCTAAATAAAATCAAAATCAAGAACTGGTCCTCGATTCCCTGAATCACCGATCTACTTAATCAAATGAAGGGGGGGGTGGGATATTCAATAAAATTGATATGAAGTTTGGCTACCATTAGGTCCCAATAGAACTGTCATATGTATGAAAAAATCCCTTCAATTAAAAAAAAGGTATTTTTGAATGGTTGTTCATGCCCTTTGGTTTAAAAAATTCCCCAACAACTTTCATGAGGATAATCGAAGATATCTTGCAGCCTTTAACTAATTATTTTTGTGTGGTGTATCTGGATGACATCCTCATCTACAAAAAGACTTGGGAAGAACACTTACAACATATTCAACAATTGTTGCACACTCTATGGTAGAACAAGCTATATGCCAACTTGGAAAAATGTTCGTTTGGCATAGATAGGGTCCAATACCTAGGCTACATTGTTTATGTGCATGGTGTGCATGTTGATATAGCCAAGAGCCAAGGCATATGTGACTAGTCAACCCCAACCATGCTCACTAATCTTCATATCTCATTAGGCCTTGCTAGTCTCTATCAAGGGTTTATGTTGGGATTCTCCCATATTCCATAGGCCCTGAACTAAATAACTAGAGGTGGTGGTAAGGAAATTTTTTTGTGGGACCTATCCCATCAGAAAGAATTCAATGATCTGAAGTAGCTCTTGTTCTCCACCCTAGTGATTTCATTACCTGAACTACAACAACCCTTCAAGATTGTGAAAAATGATTCATACTATGTTGTAGGCGCAGTCATCACTCAGCATGGGTACTCCATGGCCTATCATAGTGAGACACTCTCAGATATTGTCCATAAGTACCCTACTTATGACAAATAAGTGTACTACATTATGCAATCCTTCCGCCAATGGAGGCATTACATTCTCAGGAAGGAGACAGTCATCCACACTAATCATAAGTCATTGCAGTTCATGTAGACACAAGGAAAATTGCAAAATGACCACCATCAAAAGTGGTAGACATATTTACAGTAGTTCCACCTCAACGTAAAGAATAAAATAGGAAGTACTTGTTGGATTACTGAGGGGGGGGGGTGAATCAGTAATAGAGCAATTTAATCAGTTTAAACCATAAAATGAAACTATTATATCAATGTAGCATTATCATACAATAGTTGCAAAGTAAATAAACAATGAACAAATGAGCAATCATACATATACACATTACACCAGTGTTTTTACATGGAAACCCAAAGCGAGAGAAAACCATAGGATGCTTTTTTCTTATATGTCTCTAAGAATTACATTCATTAGAAGCACCAACTTCCTTTGTTTTCCAGCTGCAACTAGAAGGAGGCTCCAACCCCCTAGTTTCTCAGGCTACAACCTGAGGGAATACATAACTCCCCAATTCTATGGATATAACCAGAAGGAGGCTACAACCCCCTATTTTCTCAGGATACAACCTCGGGGAAGCTCCAAATCCCCAATTCTCTGGATACAACCAGAAGTATGCTACAACACCCTATGTTCTTTGGCTACAACTAGAAGGTGGATGCAACCACCTGTCCTTTCCCCATCCAACTGACCCGATGTATAAATAGAATGATGGAACTATTGTCACACTATCACTGTGAGATATATTGTTGTAAACCTGTACTAATCAACCTGCACCAAACAACCTGTACCAATAACCTAAACCATTCATCAACCATCCATCAACTTGTACCTCAACCTGTAATAAACCTATACCATAAACAAGTGCAACAACCATGCACCAACTTGTACCAAACAACCTGTATTCAACCTGTACCATAAACAAGTGCATCAATTATGCACCAACATGTACCAAACAACCTGCAATCAACTTGTACCATAAACAAGTTCATCAACCATGCACCAACCTGTACCTCAACCTATACCATGAACATGTGCATAAACCATGCACCAAACATGTACAAATAAACTGTCACAACAACCTATCCAAACAACCTATCACAACAACATGTATCATCAATCTTATCAACCAAATTAGTTCTACTCACCAATATCAATCACCAAGACAACTCTCAAATATGCACATCAAAAAATCATAACACAACAACTCATAATAATCACCAATATCAATATGTTCTT
Source organism: Picea sitchensis (assembly GCA_010110895.2). Taxonomy (NCBI): domain Eukaryota; kingdom Viridiplantae; phylum Streptophyta; class Pinopsida; order Pinales; family Pinaceae; genus Picea; species Picea sitchensis. The sequence goes on from SNQJ01S0008723.1 coordinate 60,913, forward strand.
CTAATAATATACCAAGAAAAGTAAGCTACATCATCCATAAACCATGTGTCAACAATACTACTAACAAGTGCCTCCAACCATGTACCAAGTATGCACCAATCATGTGTCAACTACCCATACACTATGACTCATCAATATGTACCAACATCATCAAATATACACCTCATGTATGTGCCAACTCATCAACTACTTGTCTCCACCATGTACCCACCATGTACCTAAACCAAAATCCCTCATCAATTTAATCATACAAATCTGATTTGTAACTCTGTAATAGACCTGGTGTATATGATCACATACCTACAAACCTTCCTTAACTTTAACAACAAGAGACTAGCATTTTCATCAAACTTTACTTTAGTCTCACATGCCTAGTTTTGGATTAGTTAACAACCCTAACTTGCAATAATCATAACTATGTACCTATAATGAATAAAGATATGAAAATAGTACACAATGTTCCTCAATGTATTTTGTGCAATTCCTCCAGGTTTCACTACATGGAACCTATGAGAAAATGAGTTATAGAAAAAATGGCATACCTTATTGAATTCTGGTTTATTCTAGAGTGTGAACTTGTAGAGTGTTCCCCTCATGGAATACTTGTTATATGGATTTGAAATCTGTAGAAAAAATGCTAAAGACTGTACTATAACAAACACATTTGGTCTTACTGAATTTGGATGTGTTATGATGAATATATGATGTTTTTACATGAAAGACTTGTTTTAGACTAGTTTCAGGACTAGGCACAAACCTTATTTTCCATGGAGTGTAACTCCAAAAATACAAGGACACACAAGATGAAATTTGTATCACAACTTCTTGTATATGTTTCCTCAACGACCTCCCAATTTCACGGTCTGACTCATTCTAGAAAAAAACGTTATAGCAAAAATCGCGAGATGACCTATAAATAAGATACCTTAGAAAGCACCATCAAAATAATTTATCGTCCCTTGAATTTTGACCTTATTTACTTCACCTTCCCTCTGAAATTCAGCTTAGATATCCTTTGGTTACCTCAGTCACTTGTAGATATTCAATATGCTCAAGTGTGATTAAAAATGAGAGACCCTTGCCTCTTATTTATACTTTCATGTAGATTCCTTAAGGGATTACCTTCTAACCATCTTAACCCACTTTCATTATTTTAGGATTAACCCACTTCTAACCACTTGTCCACTTAGTAATTTCTCCATTAACTTTATTATTTAAATAATTTCTTTTGTATCCACTTTGACTTATAGTACACTCATCACTTCACTTTATTATTTAAATAATTTCTTCTTTGCAACCACTTTGACTACATTGACCTTTTGGGGCTTTTAGATGACTCATGAGGGTTCTCCAACTTAACATGGACATAAATATCTAACCGTGATGAGTTATGTGACATTCCACATACCACTGGAAATGGCATGACATGCACTATCCATCTAGAATAGTCCTTCCTTCAAATATAGAAAAAATCATACCATTATCCATCAAGCATACTTGGGTCCATTACCCAAGACTTTGTGCTACCAAAATTATCTACCAGACTGTTTTCAAGGGTTGACATCAATGACAACCAACCCAAATAATCAACAATATCCCCCTTTGGCATTGATGGCAACACTATGATGCAATGCTGAAGTCATGTCACTCATGCTCCTTCTGTGACCATCGCTCCCCCTGGAACCATGACTATATGTTTTGCATCTGATAAATCTCTCCCACTTTGTCATCATTGTAAAATGTATCTTTCAATCTGGGGTTGCTCCCCCTAATTGAACTATAATTCGGGATAAACCCCTTGACTGAAATCTTCCTGAAACTGATCTTTGAACCTGAAGTGGCCTCTCTATGTTGCTTTCTCGTCCAAATCTAAGACATATAAGATAAGCATTCAAAAACATTAATTTTTGAGTAGAAATTACTTTGATTCTCTAGCTAAGATACTCAAAATCTTCCCATGGAAGCGATTTTGTAAAGATGTTTGCCACTTATTATTTTGTGCCCACATATTCAACTTTGATGTTATTCTTTGCAACTTGTTCCCATAGAAAGTGATGCTTTATTGGAATGTCCTTCATCTTGGAGTGCATCACCGGGTTCTTTGAGATACTGATGGTGCTTGTATTATCACAATAGATTGGAATGGGCTCATCATACTCAACCCGTATATCTGTCAAATTTTGTTTCAACCATAGAACCTGAGTACAACATCATGCTGTTGCAATATACTCTTCTTTGGTTGTAGATAAAGATACTGATGATTGTTTCTTACTTATCCAGGATACTAAACACTCACCCAAGTAGAACGTTACTCCACTGGTGCTTCGTCGGTCATGAATGCAACCTGCCCAATATGCATCTGTGTAGGTAATAAGTGATAGATCATTTCCTTTTGGATACCATAATCCAAACTCTTCTATTCCTTTGAGATATCTAAAAATCTTCTTCATTGCTACTACATGTGATTCATTTGGTGTTGCTTGAAATTGTTCCACCTATCCAACTTCCTTCATTACATTTGGTCTGGATGTTGTCACATATAGTAAGCTACCAATCATTGACCTATATTGCCTCTGGTCTGTAGACTTCGAATCATCATCTTTTTTCAACTTGCAACTGGTTTGCATAGGAGTGGTAATTGGTTTGCAATCTTCCATTCCTAACCTCTTTAACATTTCTCTGATATACTTAGTTTGAGAAATAAAAAAAATTTGGTTTCTTTGATGTGTCTGAAGACCCAGAAAGAAGGATAGTTCTCCAAGTAATGACATTTGAAATTCATTATGTATATCCTTTGCAACTTTCTTGATGTAGATGTTGTTGTCTGCACTTCCTTTTGTGAACCCTTCCTATTGTATATATTTATCCATTCTATAGTAGCATGCTCTAGGATCCATTTGTTAAATGTAGTATTCTTCTTCAAGTTCCCCATTCAGAAAAGTTCATTTCACGTCCATATTTGTCCATACTATTCAATACTCTACTACACAGTTGTCCATAATGTTGACCCACTTATTACTATATTATCATGAATTCTTCACTATGACAACTATTAAACAATACTTCTGCTAACAGACTGGTCTAGATCTATCTACTCAAACGATGCAAGCTGCTCGAAGGATGGTTTTGTCGCCCATCACATCTATCGCATAGACTCCACCTGTCTAATATCCATTTTACTTAGGACTCTCTAATTCAGATGGCTTAGAACAATTCATGCTATGATGTGTATTCATCATCATCTCCATTGGTAGATTCATCATCTCTCTGATCTCTGACTTTTTTTTTTTTTTTTTTCTGTGGATTCATCTTTCACTACAATTCCTAAAAGTACAATCTCTTTCACATGTTCCTTATTTACTTGTCCTTCTTTTATTTCAGTTATTTTCCAAACCTTTATGTATCTCACATCTTTATTTTTCTCTATAGAATTTATTCATCTCGTTTTATTGCCAATCTTGCGATCTCTGGGACCTAGTCTTTTTTCACATGTTATTCATGTTTTATTATCCATACTTTCTTATATTTGATATCAGTGTTCTCTTTCATGGAATTATCTATCATGCTTCTACAATCACTATCTATGTGCCCATAGTTATGCCATTTGTAACATTAAATATTACATGGGGTCACATAGGGATTTCTTGCTTCAACATTTATTTTATAATCCCTGCAATCTACAACCTTATGTCCAAAATTAGTACAATAAAAAGAATGACCATAAAATAAATTTGCATACCTCAGAGTGAATGATATTCTTTGTGGTATAGTCCTTTTGAATTTCTACCTTGACTGATCATGATCATGATTGAATCTTCTTTTTGGCTTGAACATGGATGGTCTTCTTGAAGATATATCTTCAATAGTTTTCTTAGATTCTAGTTGACCATGATTCCTTCCTTTGAGTACTTCTACATAACTGTTTATATTTTATTCATTCTTCTTTTCTAGCAACCAAGAGTTCTTCTCTTCATTCTCTATGACTAATGTGGATGTTTCTATCTCTTTAGTGTTCTTGTTGATATTGACAAGTTTACTTCTTAATGTGACAATTTCTTCTTCAATCTTATCAACCTCTTCTTCTTTCTTCATTAAATGAGACTTCATGACTTCTTCTGTTCTTTTCGCTTCTTCAAGATGGATTTTTAATTTGATTATTTATTCTTCAAGTCTTTTCTCTTCTTGACCAAACTCTTCCTCAAGTTGTTTTAGATAATTATTTCTTTCCTTAGGGTGATATGTCAATATATTTTCTCTCTTTTGTACTTTTTCCTTATGTGCTACTATGTTGGCTTCCAAATACTATTTTTGATCTTTAAGATTTTCTTCGATCTTTATGGCTTCTTCTATCTGAGTTCTTAAGTTCTTGATGACCTGTTGGACTTCTTCAAAAATGTGAGCACTTTCCTTTTGTTTCATCAATTCTTTCTTTAGTGACTTTTTTTCTTCTCTTTCTTTTCATAGTTCATCTAAATCACTGATCAATTCTTCTTCACAATTTTCTTTTTTTTCAATTATTTTTTTTGTCTCATTTCATTCATGGAATTCTATTTCAAGATGTCCACATTTTTCACAATTAAAGGAAAAAAAATTACCTTTGCTGATTATGTACTCTTCATCTTTTGAATCTGTTTGACATGGTAAACATATTTATTCTTGATTTGTACCTACATTTTCTTTGGAATTTTTTTAATCTGCAATGGGTGAAGAATATATATCATGTAACTTAGCCCAAATTTCTTTTAGTGAATAAAATTTACCAACCTTTTCGTTTACTAGATTAGGTAATCCTTCCTAGATGAAATCCATTTCTATTTGTTTATTCTACTTTAATTCCTTCTTCGCTGCAATATTTTCCCTTTTTGAACTATCATATCATGTAACAACTGATAGCCAAATATAATATCCTTGTTCATGTAAATATACTTTCATCCTTCCACTCCATAGCTGATACTTTAAACCATTGTGACCATTAAATAGTAGAAATCCATTCTCAGAATAATCCATGATCTCCTTCTAATGGTTAAATTGTTTTAGGAAGGAACCTCGCTCTAATACCAATTTTTGGATTACTAAGAGTGGGCGTGAATCGGTAATATATAAATTTAATCCCTTTTAACCATTAAATGCAATTTTTATATCAATGTAGCATTATCATCCAATAGTTTCAGAGTAAATAAAAAATGAACAAATGAGTAATCATAAACATACACAGTACACCAGTGTTCTTATTTGGAAACCCAAAGCGAGAGAAAATCACAATATGATTTTTCTTATATGTCTTTAAGAATTACATTGATTGGAAGCACCAACTTCCTTTGTTTTCCAGCTACAACTAGAAGGAGGCTACAACTTGAAGGAAGCTCCAACTCCCCATTTCTCTGGCTACAACTAGCTCCCTAGTTTCTCAGGATACAACCTGAGGGAAGCTCCAACTCTGTAATTCTCTTCTTACAACCATAAGGAGGCTACAACCCGATTATGTTCTCCGTCTACAACTGAAAGGTGACTACAACCACCTGTCATTTTTGTGTCCAACCTCCCTGATGTATAAGTCGAATGATGGAACCATTGTCACACTATCATTGTGAGATATATTGTTGTAAACCTGTAACAATCAACCTGGACCAAAAAGCATGTACCAATAACTTGAACCATGCATCAACTATGAATCAACCTATACCTCAACCTATAATCAACCTGTACCATAAACAAGTTCATCAACCATGCACTAACCTGTACCAAACAACCTGTAGTCAACCTGTACCATAAAAAAGTGAATCAACCATGCACTAACATGTACCTCAACCTGTACCATGAACAAGTGCATCAACCATGCACCAAACCTCTACAGATAAATTGTCACAAAAACCTATCCAAACAAGCTATCACAACAACCTGTATAATCAATATTATCAACCAAATCGTATCTACTCACCAAGATCAATCACCAAGACAACTCTCAAATATGTGCATCAACCAAGCATAACAAAACAATTGATAATCATCACCAAGATCAATATGTGTTTCTAATAATATACGAAGACATGTATGCTACATCATCAATAAACCATGTGTCAACAATACTACTAACAAGTGCCTCCAACCATGTACCAAGTATGTACCAATCCTGTATCAACTATTCATCAACTATAACTCATAAAGATGTACAAACATCATCAACTATACACCTCATGTATGTGCCAACTCATGAACTACTTGTCTCCACCATGTACCCAACATGTACCTCAACCAAAATCCCTGATAAATTTCATAATCCAAATTTTATTTGTAACTATGTAACATACCTGGTGTATATGATCACATACCTGCCAACCTTCCTTAACTTTAACAAAAAGAGACTAGCATTTTTATCAAACTTTACTTTAGTCTCACATGACTAGTTTTGGATTCGTCAACACCCCTAAATTGAAATAACCATAACTATGTACCCGTAATGAATAAAGATGTGAAAATAGTACAAAATGTTCTTTAGTGTCTTTTATGAAATTCCTCTAGGTTTCACTACTAGGATACCTTATTGAATTCTGACTTATTCAAGAGAGAGAACTTGTAGAGCGTTCCCCGCATGGAATATTTGTTATATGGATCTGAAAATTGTACACAGAATACTACAGGATGTACTATCACCAATACATTTTTTCTTACTCAATTTTTATCTGTTATGAAGAAGTTATGACATTTTTTGTCAAAACACCTATTTTAGACTAGTTTCAGGACTAGCCACAAACCGTATTTTGCATGGAGTGTAACTCCAAAAATACAATGATGCACAAGCCAAAATTTGTATCACAACTACTTGGATATGTTTCCTCAACAATATCCCAATTTCACGGTCTAAATCATTCTAGAAAAGATGTTACCTCAGTCACTTGTAGATATTCAATATTCTCAAGTGTGATTAAAAATGAGAGGGCCTGGCCTCTTATTTATACTTTCATGTAACTTCCTCAAGGGGTTACCTTCTAACCATTTTAACCCACTTTCCTTATTTTAGGGTTAACCTACTTCTAACCACTTTTCCACTTAGTAATTTATCCATTAAATTTATTATTTAAATAATTTATTTTGTATCCACTTTGACTTATAGTAAACTCATCACTTCACTTAATTATTTAAATAATTTCTTCTTTGCAATCACTTTGACTACTTTGACCTTTTGGGGCTTCTAGATGACTCATGAGGGTTCTCCAACTTCACATGGCCATAAATCTCTAACCCTGAGGAGTTATGTGACGTTCCACATACCATTGGAAATGGAATGACATGTAATATACATCTATAAAAGTCTTGCCTTCAATTATATCAAAACTCATACCATTATCCATCAAACAGTCTTGGCTCCATTCCCCAAATCTTTGTGCTACTGAAATTCACTACTGGACTTTCTTCAAGGGTTGACATCAATGAAAACCAACTCAAATAATCAACAGTAGAAACCTAGTCATTGATTTCCTCAACCGACCTCTAGTCATGACACTCACCACAATGATTGATTCTTTTAGCTAGAAGACCTCTGGATGTCCCCACCTCTTTGAGACAGATCTTGACTTTTCCAACACTTTCCAGATGTTGGGCACAAACATAGTTGTCACCAATTTCCATCTTCGAGATGAGATTCTACATAGTTTGGACCATCTATGTGTTTCATCAAGTGAGGGATCGAAGCTAATTTGGGATGTCCACTACAGTTGGGTGATTGGACACTTTGGCGTTGAAAAGACAATGGGAACATTGTAACAAATGTTTTGTTGGCCACAACTTTGAAAGGATGTCATCAAGTATATATAGACATACACTGCCTATGTTATTACCAAACTGACCATTAAGAAACCAGGCCTAAACCCTCCTCTTCCTACTCCTGATAGGCCCTGGGAATCCATCTCAATGGAATGCATGTTGAGCCTTCCATCCACCAAGTGAGAAAATGACTTTGTTTTTTTGGTTGTTGATCGCTTTCCCAAGATGGTGATTTTGGTCACCTGCAAGAAGAGCATCACACCGAAGGCCTCTTACAAGATCGTCTTTGAATGAGTGTGAGAACACTTTGGGATCCCACAAACCATTATATTAGATCGTGATAGTCGGTTCCTCAGCACATTCTGGTCAAGCCTTTGGTCACACATGACACCAAGATTACCAAGTCTACTTCCTTCCACCGCTAGATGGATGCCCAAACCAACGTTATCAATTGGATGATCATGCACATACTATGCATGTACAATTCCAAGCACCCCCGCACCTAAGATAAGAGTATTAACTATGTTCATCACAACTATCATATATCCATACACATATCAACCGACCACATCCCCTTTTAGGTGGGGTTTGGATTTCAACCATTCAGTCCCACAGATGTTGCACTGCCCCTTGTGGCCACCTAGGAAGACTCATTTCATGCTCCAACTGGAGTTGACAAATCCACCTAGTTCACTGAGCGGATCCTACACATCCTCCAATAGGTTGAAGATATTTTATATAATTCCAATGCCAAGTACAAGCAACGCCATGATCAACATCGTGTGCCACACTAGTTTTAGGTGGGAGACAATATTTGGTTGCACTTGCAGAAAGAACGCCTTATAGGGCCTCATTGAAAGCTTTGTCCACTCCATTATGGACCCTACACCATCAACAAATTTTTGGATGAGCATGTGTTTTAGCTCATCCTTCCCCCATTCCTTGACTTGCACCCAATATTCAATGTGGACCTCATTCAACCTTCATTTCCTCCATTATTGGAAACCTAGGAGATAGTAGAACAATTAACAATAATAGATCTCAACCTTTAATACATGGAACATGCATCAAATGAACATATCATGGACACATAGGTCAAGGTAACTCGTCAGCATAATATCCAACTTTATCGGGTTGTCAAAGCAGGGAAACTCTTGCACCAAGGCAAGTGACTCACTTGGGGTGAAATTCAACAGAAATTTTCTCATCTGATGGGGGAAATCAACACAATGGAGACCATTATTTCATAAGTGGGAAAAATTGATACATCAAGATCTCAATGGCCACCCACCATGTCCAACTGACTCAAAACAATTTTTGGCAACTTACTATTTATAACAATTTTTTTGTTACTACACTTTTCGGGCCATTTTGAGGGCCTAAATGATGTTTTTTCGTTATCAAGAACCTAAATGGTGGCACAAGGATCTAATTGAGTCCCATAAATGAATATCCTCATCAATACCTTTCCAACAAGATATCGTGCACCCTAAACGAATATCGTATGCAAAAATTATGACCGCAATAAGTTCATGTACTAACTTACCCTAACGAGACCACATGACTTTTGATGCTTCATCTCCTAGGTTTACGTTTTTGGATGACTAACATTTTTGAATTCATGTTTATTATAAAAATTCCTTCATATACTCATTCTATTAATATTCTTGTGAATGAGCATAGTCATCACATCTCTTCTCAGATAAGCTACCACCATTCTATAAAACTTGTTTTTAGTCTGCATTTTACATTTTTCAACATATTTCATATTTAATAGAAGACAAGTTTTATTGTATCTCTATTATTGTTCACTTTTCTCTGTATTAATATTATGAATATGTGGTTTCATTTCATTCCACTCATAAATCCGGATAAAAAAACTTTGAAGTTTCATCATATGATTCTGGGGTGGAAGAGTCTTAAACTCAAAGGTTTGTGTCATTTACAAGATAACTCCTAGGTATGAAAACCCACTATTTACAACTGCATGGAGTTATTTTTTTTACTATCTGTAGTTATGGCAAGGTGACTACTCATCAACTCATACTCCACTATACAATAAAACTTTGTACGTCTTTTTGGTAGTTCGTTCTCTTACCCACCCATTTAAGTCCATGTATTTATCTTTCACATGGCTTTATGCACTTTGGAAGATACACCTACCTGCAGTTTGTACAAGTGATAGGATCTAGGTTTCATTGGGTTCAGAATAGAGGTGGTTTTGGTTACCTTCTCTCATTAAACATTCTGAGAGGTGGAGTTCGGATTTTGTGCTTCAGTTTCTCTACAAATTTTAACCATTATTTCCCTGGAATCATGGAATTTTACAACTATCACTAACTCAAAAGGTTGTTGGTTATTACCCACCCATTCATCTTCGCATAACATTTTCCTTCCAAGGAATCTAATTGATTATAAAATAAATTTGGAGAAATCTATACTTGCATTCCGGAAAAATATGTGAAATAGTTTCTATAGGTAAATGTGAATTCCAGAAGGAAGATTTTCCCTTAATCTATGGTCTTTTTTTCATATATAAAAGTTTTATTAAGGATTAGGGTATGTTTCCTCACTGTTGTTTGCCTTCCCTATTTATCTAACCATCTATTACTCACACATTCCTGGTTTTCCAGTAAGATTTTAACTTCTCGTAAATTTCTAAAAAAAACATGATAATAATAATAATAATAATAATCTATTTTTAAGGTCACGGCCAAGCCACACCAAATTGGTGTATGATACCCCTTTGTTTTTGGGACGAAGGACTCCCTCCTCCTAGTGATTTGACTGGTAAAGTTTACGAAGGTATACATACCCTACCCCCCTCTGGATTTGAACTTGTGACCTCTCAGGAGGAAACACATGTTCTTAACCATTAGGCCCACTCATGTTGTATGATATAATAAGTAGATACTTTAAAATATGAAGGATTTGATAGTATTCTCGTTAGAAATCCCTTGATTTGTTATTTCTTCAATACGTATGATAAGTCCTATATTCTATGATATAGTAGCGAGTCTAGTCTCCAGTTTTTATTGGGTGTATATATTTTATATAGGTTTCAAGTCCATCTACAAGAATTAAAGGAACTACCACACTTCTCATCATTTATATTATATTACTCATAATAGTTTTGGTTGACTTGAAATTGTTATTTTTTTGTAGTTTGACTTAACAAATTTATAATATCTCGAGTTATGTAATGCCTCTATTTCATTACATCCTAATGATAAATTTATGGGTAATATTTTAATGATGGGTCCCTTTCTTTTGCGAGGGATGCAATGGAAATCCTTCCCCAACTTACTTTCATCGATGCTTACAAGATTCCAACTCTATTTTAGGCAATCGAAACTGGTAATTCTATTCTATCTAATATCCTTGGTAGTTTAACCCTTCTACATTATCGTGGTAATAAAAATTTTACAATAGTTTGACTAAATTAAGGTAAGGTGAGATTGACTAGTACAAAATTCTCGTAATTCTTCCTTTCTAATTTACATAGTTCCTAACTCCAATTCTATGTTCTTGCGGAGAAAGGATTTGGTTGTTATAATATCATGGCTACCTTTGGAGAGGTATTCAAGTTCCAATAAAGTCCCTTTGTATATAAAAATAACTCTTTTTAAGTGTGCTCCTTCAGGAGAATTTTCCTCTACTTTAATAAGGATGAAATTTTTATCTTTGCAAGATGATATTAAAGGGAACATGTACTCATTTGTTTATATATGTATATTTTATATACATTGTTTATTTCATTACTGCAATATAGATTTGTACAATTTTCTCATAATTGCATGCCATCTAAATTCAAGTTTTAATTCTTTAATTTTACTCTATTTTCTACCATTCACTTTGTGATGTATAATTTCCTCAACGATATCTAAATGTATGTACACAACATGCACAAATACTTAAAAACAAATATTATAACTTTTTGGATATAAAATTACTTTTAACTACCAATAACTAATATGAAAACGATATTCACTAATAAAATAAAAGATTCATATATGAACCAGATAAGACAGAAACAAATGGAACAACTGTGTTCCACCCAATCTTAGATGCATAAAAGACAAGTTACTTGTCCTGATCAACCCCTATCCTAACCATTACTCCATAAGGGAGAATTGAACTCCACTCCTTATTCAATATGCCTATGTATAGTTCGGTAATTAGTTTCCTAACACAAGAGTTCTCGCAAAAAATATATATCTTTCCACGACATACAATGCAGTGTCATGCCCCCCACATATGTTCTATATATCATCTTTTCTTTTGCCCATGAATTTTCTTAAATTGATTTCCCTCCTTGGAAATTCACATCTTTAGAAATCCTTGATTTTTAGGGGATACTAGTGACAAAAATCCACTTTTGTAATATCTAGCTCTGAGTCAACTCAAACATGTTCCCAACTCATGGAGTAATAGTCAACTATTTTTATCATGGCTGTTCAATTTTTTTCTTTCATTTATTAAATTAAAATTATTTGTCTCTTACATCTGTCCATCAAAAATTACAGATGGAAAGTCGAAAGTATTTCTCAACAATTAAAAAAATAACAATTAAATCCCTTAATAAAACCAAGTACAAATGTTCATAAATGAAAATTATTCAATAAAATGTTTAATACTTGAGGATATTACATTCTCTCCCCATCAAGAATAGCATTGTCCTTAGTTTTAGTCCTTCTTTCGAGTCATCACTTGGAATAGAGTTGGATATGATTTCATCATTTCATCTTCCATCTCCCAAGTAGCCTCCTCAGGACTAAAGCTCTTTCGTTGCACCTTTACATGGGTGATGGCTCTATTCCGAAGTGTTGTTTCTTTCCTTTCAAGAATGCATAGAGGTTCCACTTGGAACTAAACTTCTGGCTCCACCTACACCATGTTTCAATCAGTTATGTGAGTATGATCAAAAACATAATTTTTTAATAATGAAACTTGAAAACCATTATGACTTTTCAAATTAGCAAGGAGCGCTAGTTCGTATGCCACTGATCAATTTCGAGCTAAAAATTCGAATGGACCACAAAACCTTTGTTCCAACTTAGAACATCTCCATAGATTTATCAAGCTCCTCCCTACCTTGAATTTAAGGTATACATGTTCTCCAACATTAAATTCCTTGTGTCGCTTTTTATGATCTCCATATCTTTACTATCGATCTTGCAAAACCATTAAATTATGTTGCACCTTCTTTACCTTCCATTCGATTTCTTGGATCATTTTTGGTCCAATCATTATTATATCAACCGGATTATCCCAAATGGTCAGAATTGTACATTTCTTGCCATATAGAACTTTGAAAGGAATCATTTTTTCTAACACTTGATAATCATTATTGTATGAGAAACTTCATAATTGTTATTGTATGTGAATTCGACTAAGTGTAGGTACTCTTCCAACTTAGTTGGTTTCATTCTTACATACAATCATAACATATCTTCAATAATCTCGTTTGTAGGTTTTGTTTGTCCATCTATTTGTGGATGATAACTCGTACTAAAATTCAAATTATTTCTGAGACTTACAAAAAATTCCTTCCAAAAATGTGATGTAAATTTAACATCTCTATCTGAAATCACCATTTTAGGAATTCTATGTAATTTAAATATCTCTATCATAAAAAAATCAACGATATTAATAGCTTTATAAGTAGTTTTCACAGGTATGAAATGAACATTCTTACTCAATTTATCCACTACTACCATAATAGTGTCATATTGTCTTTGAATTTTACACAAACCTATAATGAAATCCATGGAAATAATTTATCATGTCCATTTTGGAATAGGTAAAGGTTGTAATAAACATGTTGGATGTTTATGTTCAGTCACCTATTGACAATATAAGCATTTAGATAAGTAGTTAGTTGTTTCAGATTTCATATTAGGAAAATAAAATTGTTTCCTCAAAGACATTATCATTTTATGATATCCAAGATGACCACAATAGGGAATTTTATGCAACTCATTTAGGATTACCAACTTTCATTCAGTATAATCAGGTACATATATTATTTTTTTTAACCTTAGTATATCAAATTTCCTTCATTTTTCCACAATTGTTTTGTTGTTTAGATGTATTCTGCATCATTTATGCTTGCAGAATTAATTTTTTCCTCAATATCACTTTCAGTTTTGCTAATCATAATTTCATATATTCCATTAGTTCTTGGACTAAGTTCATCTGCAACTTTATTCTCCTTTCCTTTGATATGTCGAAATTTAAAATCAAACTCGCTTAAAAACGCTAACCACCTTGCTTGTTGTGCATTCAGATCTAGTTGTTATCTGTTAATAATATAAATTTCCTTCCCATTAGGTAGTTCCACTACATTTTTCAGTGAATGAATTACAACCAATAACTTGAGTTCATGACTTACATAATTTCTTTCATGTTCCTTCAATTTTTGATATTCATGAAAAATTACGTGTCCATCTTGCAACAATACCCCTCCTAGTCCTTCTTTACTTCATCTACAAAAACTGTAAAATCCTTGTAAGGATCAACCACTTTAAGGATCGGTGTTGTATTCAATAATAATTTCATTTTATTGAAACTGTCTTGTCAATTTGAGACAAAATAAATTTCATTCCCTTTTTCTGCAATGATGTACTAGGATAAGCAATTTTTGAAAATCCTTCGATAATATGTCGGTAATAACCTGTAATTCCCATGAATGATCATAAATATGTTATGTTCTTAAGTACATGTCATTTCATTATATCTTTAATCTTATCTGCAATTCCATCTTCTGATATCACATGTCCTAGATATTGTATTTCCCTTTGATAAAAGTCACATTTGTTGAATTTAGCATATAGTTTATGCTCTCTTAGAGTGTGTAATACTATTTTCAAATTTTATTTGTGTTCTTCTTCTAACTTTTAATAGATTAGTATATCATCAATAAAGATCAATTTGAATTTATCCAAGTATTTCTTGAATATACTATTCATTAAACAAATAAAAGTTATTGACGCATTAGTAATTCCAAATGGGATTACTACAAACTCGTAATGTCCAAATTGTTTCCTAAAAGTTGTTTTATTCATGTCTTCATCTTTTATTCATATTTGATGATACTAAGACCTTAAATCCAATTTAGAGAATATTTTTTCTCCTCCAACCTGGTCAAATAAATCATTAATCCTAGCCATAGGGTACTTATTTTTTATCATTGTTTTATTAAATTGACAATAGTAAATCCATAACCGTAGATTTCCATATTTCTTTTTGACAAATAATATTGATGCTCCTCGTGGAGAAACACTTGGTCGGATGTATCTTTTATCTAATAATTTCTTTAGTTGAATTTTTAATTCCATTAACTCAGGGATACTCATCATGTAAGGTGTCTTTGATATCGGTGAAGATCCCAATAGTATATCAGTAAAGTAATCTATTTCTCTTCTTCGAGATAATTCAGGTATTTATTCTGCAAATACATCCTCAAATCCTCGAAGGACAACAAATTCTTCCAAACTGAGTTTTCTTTCTTTATCCAGTAGATTTGTTACGTGAATAGAAAATAGTTTGCAACCTTTACTAATGCACTTATTTAATTGAATTGTTGATATTTTTCTAATAGAGACATGTTTATTGATTCGTTTATTGATTCCTTGCAATGTTCTTTATACTCCACTTTCATATTTATAAATAAATGTTTTTTCAGAACAATTCAGTACAACTTTATGTTTCTCTAACGAGGCCATACCTATAAGCATTTCATATGAACCTAAAGCTAAGAGATGTAAATTTAGATTTGTATCATGACCATTTATATCCATCTTCAATGAATTCAATTACTTTTCGTTTTGTTCCTATTGCTAATTGTACTAACTATGATTTAATATGTTTTACCTTTTTCATCTTGAGTCTACCAAGAATGGGGTAACATAACTTAAACTATCTCGAGTGTGTGTTAAAATAAAAATTTCTCTATCATGAAATTTACCTTCAATTTCCACAATGGTAGATGGGTGATCTTCTTGTTTTCCATCGAGAGAAACATTGATTTAATGGACATTTTTTCCAATATCTCTAAGTGTTGAATCTTCTTGTATGTTCTTAATGGTTTTGTTTGTATAATTTATATATGGATAATTCTTCAATAAATATGGTTCGCCACATCCCCATCATTTCAATGGTTCTCTAGCATTATTAGTTGTTTTCCAAAATTCCAAATTAACTGATTTATTTCGTTGTACTTGTGATGACTTCCTGGAGAAGTTGCTTTATTGATGTCCTTTGGACATATTACTAAATGGTGATGCATTCAAACCCTTTTTAATTTGATTGAGTTTCTCTTGTTTTGTTTCTCTCCATGCCATTGGATTTTCAAATCGTTTATTGTATTGTTCATAACATATTATTTCTTTTCGTAGTACTTCATTCCGATATTTTTCCTTTTCATCCTTAATATAAGTTACAAAAATCAATAGTTCCATAAATTTTGTAATCAAGTTTTCCATAGACATTTGTCCTAAGCTCAGTTCATAGAACTCTTTGGTTTTTCTCTCATACTAACTTTCATACAAATATTGTTTCTTAAACTATTTCTTAAATTTTTCCCATTCCATTTTCTTTTCTTTTAAAATTTTGGCTAACTTTAAATCCTTCCACCATATACTAGCTTTACCTTTCAAGTTATAGATGGTTATTCTTACTTTCATGTTACTAGAGTAATTGTAAATATGGAAATAATTATTTATGTCCATTAACAGTGCTTGTGCTTCTTCTATGGTTCTATATTCTCCATCAAAAGTTGAAGGTTTAATTTTGTTAAACTCTCCATCTCTTTTTGTTTATTCACTGTAGACACTATGTTTTCAGTTATATGCGTGTCATTGAAAGATGTGTTTTATTTCTCATATCCTTTGCTTGAATCATTTGAAGTTGATTGACTTCTTCATCCAAATCATTATTCTTTGGTCTCTCTTTCATTGTTATTCTTCATAACAACATCTCATTTATTTCTTGTTGATCTTCATGTGATTTCTTTAATTTTTAATTATCAACCTTGAATGTTTTAATTCTACTATTAGATTTCTCATTGTTTCCAAAACTTGTGTTGTTGGGATGCTTTCACTTGGATCTTATGTATTTCTATGAGGTTGTTGATTATGATTTCCTTCAAGTTTGTCTTCTTCGCCATTCTTTGCAGACAAGTTTATGAAATTTTTGAAACAGTTTGTTTGTAACAATGAACAATTTGTTTGTTTGTTTTTCATCAAACACTTTATATTTTCCTACATCTTTAATAACAAATGTAAGAAACCCCATAATCACTATTTTTTTAGACTAAGATTCTAGCGCTAAATTTTCTTAACAATATGAGTTCGGTTCTTAAAACCTCCTATCTACTTGACTAATGACGAAACTTTATTGACTGAAAGAATCTGGTAAGATCCAAAACTCGTAACTTATGATTATCTTATCATTGATTAATATCGCAACTCATCTCCACGATTTATAATTTCTAATGACTTAAATAATCGCAGTCAAATTTTATTTATAAATGAATTATAAATTCTTGATATGATTGTCCAACATATATGGTTACTTATGATCAATCTTTTTTATTTACTTTATTCTAGCTAAGACATTAGTACCATTCTATTCAGAAACATGAATATGGTCCTTTGTCCTTGGACTTGTCTTACTGTTGACAATTTTTTGTTTCCTAGGATCGTTTTACATTATGTTATAAACCCTTTGGATAATAAAATATTTCTGAACTCTAGGTCTAAGTCTTCTTAAGAACTGATAGGATATCACCAATATGTATTTTTAAGCGTTGCAGGTTTTCCAACAGAATACTCATAAATGTAATTATATTATTTATGTATTCGACGTTGGTTTTTACCATACAATGGTCATCCTATCAATTTAGCTGAGGTTTTTACACATATTTAAAATAAACTGTGAAGTCACAGTTTTTGGAGGTAACGTAGTACATTATTCTTATTAAGAATCAAATTTTAAGCATATAGAGTTATGGTTGTATAAGATATTATTGTTTCTGATATTTTTAAAAGCCATGTCGACTTCTTTGTATGACGAACAAGGCGAAAAACCTTCAGAGTTTCATGCTATGATTATGAGGTGGAAGAGTCATAAACTCAAATTTTTGTGCCGTTTACAAGATAAGTCCTAGTTTTGAATTTATCCACTATTTAAAGTTGTAAGGAGATTTTTTTTTACTATGTGTAGTTATGGCAAGGTGACTACTCATCAACTCACACTCCACTATCCAATAAAACTTTGTATGTTGTTCTGGTACTTTGCGCTCTTACCCAACCTTTTAAGTCCGGCTTTCTACCTGCACGTTATACAATTGATAGGCCCGACGTTTGATTGGGTTCATAACAAAGGTGGTTTTGTTTAGATTCTATCATTCAACAATATGAGAGGTGTGTTAAATATAATGTAACCTCAACAATTTGACTATACAGTGCCAGTTGTCATGGCCAGCTGTACTTTCTATTCTTGCTTTGCTTGAGCTTATTTAGCTCAGCTATTTTCCCATTGCATAGTACTCCTTCAGACTTACTTCTCATTGTACTCTTCTTCATACATTCTAATATACTTTTTTCTGTTCTATTCTTTCTCTCTGCATTTCTTGCTTCAGAATTTATCATGGTATCAGAGCTAAATCAGTAAGCCTCTTCACACAGGCTGGAGAGAAACACGATCCTCAAATAGCACAGAACTTCACGGATCTTGAGACCATTCGACACAAAATTTTTACAAGGCTTGGAGAGTTGTCTGTCATATTGTTGAAAAATCCTTCGCAGGAAACTTCCACGAGGAAGCTGTCCACTCATACGCTCAAAAGATCAGCGTAAGAAGCTCATGCGTCGAATCAGAGAGTACAACGCTCGAAAGATCAAGGAAGAAGAGAGTGCAGAAGAAAAAACTTTAAAGATTCTTGTACAATTTTCAAGAATCATCAAAGATTTACTTAGAAGAGCTACATGAGGTGGGAACTCTTGAAGAATTCAAAGAATTCGTTCAAATTCGCTAAATATTCCTACAGAAGGCAGAATCGTTTAAAGATTTATGGGAATTCTCTCAAATCTATCAAAGATTGCAACAGAGAACAAAGAACTCGTGAAATTCTTTGAAATCCTTGAAAGATTCACAAATGTTTCTTCCATAGAAGAAAATCCTTGCAAAGGCAGTAAAGAACGCGTCTCAGGTTCAAAGAACAGCTGTTGCGGCCGTAAGATTTGTCCTACGAACAGATCCGAGGAGAAAATTCAGTTCAGAAGGGATGAGGAGAGAGCGGGTAAGGAATAATAATTTCAGTCGTTAGATCTTGCGCAGAGGCCCGACAATCGTTGGATCAGTGAGAAGGTGCACAAGGTTTACTCCTCTGAAGTGCACAGGAGAACTTTCGACTTGTGAAGTCGCGAAATCCCAAAATCACTTGGATCGTCCATCAAGAAACACGTGGCGAGATCCCGGCATTTCGCTGACTCGCAAGGTGTAAACGTGAGAAGACTGTCGTGAGAATTCGCGAATTGTGAAATCATGAGTCATTATGGACCGTTGGATCGTGAAAGATCATGAGCCGTCGATCTTATCCCATCACAAAATCGTGGATCGGGAGTTGGACGAGCGAAGGAGACTGCTCTCGAAAACCCCGATATGCGAAATCCTGACATCACGTATCGCAAAATCCCGAGAGGATTGTGAGCCGTCCATCTCAGGGGACAGGTGGCAGTAGATCCAAGCCATCACTCCATCGACATTTCGGAGTTCGGGATATCGAAGGTCTTGTTGACGAAAGACACTCAACGGCGAAAGTCGCAAAATCGGGATTCACGAAATAGTGATAAGATCAGAGTCGTCCATTTGTTTGGACATGTGGCAGACATCGAGGAAACCGTCGGCATCTTGGCAATCGGGGTTCTCAGTTGACAGGGAATTTGGAGTTGCAAGTCACGAAATCGTGAAATGACGAGGACCATCCATCTTGAGGGGACGCGTGGCGTAAATCCGAGGGCTCCGGAAAAGTCCCGAAAGGGGAGAGTCCATCGACACATCGGGATTCGGTAAATCATGAATCCTCAGGACAAGGGATTGGGTTTCTTTATGGTGAAAACCCCGTAAATGATCAGAGCCGTCAATTTTGAGGAGACATGTGGGCGAGATCGGGAGAACCAATCGACACACCGGGGTTCGGCGTTTCGCGGATCCTGGAGACGAGACGTCCGGAACATATCAAATCGCGAATTCACTAGGAGAATTCAGGACCGTCCAATATAGGAGGACGCGTGGCAAAGATCAAAGCAATTGGGAAATTTCCCAAAAGGAAAGGTCATCCATCGTAAAATCGAGAATCGGGAAATCGGGGATTCCGTGGACAAGAGGTCCAATGCATTTCGACCTTCGAAACCCCGAATCCCAATAAGAGGTTTGACTGCGGTCTTATGAGTTCTGGTCATAAGATCTGGGTCGTCATATCACAGGAAGATCTCGACTGTTGAATTGTCCAAAGGAAAATCTCAACATTTCGGCAAATTGAAAGACAAAGAACCGGAAAATCCCGTAGCGCTTTAACATCAAGGCGCGTGGTCACATTGCACGGTGACTAAGGCCAAATTCAAGGCCAATAAGCTCCCATCGACAAATTGATGTTTCGGCGATCGGAGGTTGGAGAGACAAGAGATCGGAGGACTCGTATAACGAAGTCCTGACGTCAGAATCGTGAATCCAAAAACCCGCGAAATATTGAACGCAGAGTTCTGAAGTCACTGTAAATTATACGTAGGAGACAGGTAAGTAAGAATTTTGTTTCTATTTTGTTCAAATTATTTAAAAAAAATATATGGTGTGGTCTAGCAATTTAGGACCAACTCAAGGTTTGATTCTTCTTGGAAAGAACTATGAGTTCTGGTCTCTTCGAATGAAATTATTCTTGCAAGCACAAGAGTGCTGGGATCGAGTGGATCATGGATATGTGGAACTAGATCCAGCAGAACTATTTGCCATGACTAATCAACAGAAAATTGCTTAGGCAACTCAAAGAAACAGAGAAAAAAAAACTAAATTTTGGATTCAAAATTCTGGTGATGACTCGATTTTCTCAAAAGTCACAGGCGCTGGC
This sequence comes from Picea sitchensis, assembly GCA_010110895.2. NCBI lineage: Eukaryota > Viridiplantae > Streptophyta > Pinopsida > Pinales > Pinaceae > Picea > Picea sitchensis. Next base: position 81,803 of record SNQJ01S0008723.1, read on the forward strand.
ACTTCAAAATAAGCCTGGGACATCCTTAAATCTTCCTACCAAGGAAATGACAGGGTCAAAACAATTAAACTGCAGACCTTGAGAACGCAATTCGAGACTCTAAGAATGACAGAGTCCGAAAATGTGGATCAGTTCATGACCAGAGTCATGGGCATCATGAACCAGATCAGATATACTGGTGAAACCATCACTGATCAACGCATTGTTGAGAAAATACTCAGAAGTTTACCAAAGAAATTCGAAATGGTTGTAACAGCAATCCTTGAATCCATGGATCTGTCAAGTTTTTCAACAGATGAATTAATTGGTTCTCTGGTGACACATGAGACTAGACTGCATCTCACAAATGAGTCAATCTCCAATGCTTTCACCAAGGTCACCAAGGAAGAGGGAGCAATCAAAGTAACCCTCACTCCAGTGGAGGTAATAGAGAATAATATCCGAATCAAAACTTCCAAGGTCA
>SNQJ01S0008723.1:84406-100820 GCA_010110895.2 Picea sitchensis
TCTCAATTTCGGCTTATGGTACACTAAATCTGATAGTAATCAACTTTCTAGTTACACAGACAGTGATTTTGTAGGCAACCTAGATGACATGAAAAACACATCTAGACATGTTTTTCTACTGGGCACGAACCTAATCTCATGGGTATCAAAGAAGCATCCAATTGTTTCAATATCTTCTGCAGAGGCAGAGTATGTCGTTGCTACCTCAGCTTCCTGTCAAGTTGTGTGGCCGAGAAGAATATTGAAAGATATGTCACATACAGAAAATGATTCAAATCCTATTTTCTGTGACAATACTTCAGCAATTGCTCTATCCAAAAATCATGTGTTTCATAAGAAAATAAAACACATCGACACTCGTTTTCATTTCATACGCGAGCTAGTCAATAATGGTGATATTGCACTACAATTCTGTGGTTCTCGAGATCAACTTGTTGATATCTTTACAAAGCCACTAGGAAAATCGGTTTTTGATTTTCAGAGACAACACTTAGGCATAATCAGTGCTAATGTTTTTAACTGTTGAGTTTAAGAGGGAGTGTTAAATATAATGTAACCTCAACAGTCTGACTCCAGCTGTCCTGGCCAGCTGTACTTTCTATTCTTGATTTGCTTGAGCCTATTTAACTCAGCTATTTTCCCATTGCATAGTACTCCTTCACACTTACTTCTCATTGTACTCTTCTTCATACATTCTAATATACTATTTTCTGTTCTATTCTTTCTCTCTGCATTTCTTGCTTCACAATTTATCAAGGTGGAGTTATGAGATTTTGCTTTTGTTTCTTTGCTAATTTTAACTATGCTTTCCCTCGAATCCTGGGAGTTTAAAAATATCGTCGAGTCAAAGTGTTGTTGGTTATTACCCATCCATTCATCTTCAGGTAAGGTTTTCCTTGCAAGGAATCTACTCGATTATAAAATAACTCTGGAAATCTATACTTACGTTTTGTAAAAAAATACGAAATAGTTTCTCTAGGTAAATGTGAAATCTAGAAGGGAGGTTTTCCCTTAATCGATGGTTGTTTTTTTCATTTATAATTGTTTTCTTAAGGATTAGGGTACGTTTCCTATTTATTATCCTCTCCTCTTTATCAATCCATCTATTACTAACACATTCCTGGCTTTCATGTAAGGTTTTAACTTTTGGCAAATTTCTAAAAAGAAACTTGATATATTAAATACATACTTTAAAATATGAAGGGTTTGATAGTTACAAATCCCTTGACTTGTTACTTCTTCAATACGTATAATAAATCTTATATTTTTTGATATAGAAGAGAGTCCAGTCACCATCTATTATTGGTTGTATGTATTTTGTATAGGTTTGAAGTCCATCTACAAGAAGTAAAGGAACTATTGTACTTCTCATAATTTATATTATGTTACTCATAATAATTTTGGTTCACTCGAAATTATGATTATTTGTAGTTCGGCTTAACAGATTTATAATATCTCGGGTTTTGTAATGGCTCTATTTCATTACATCGTAATGATAAATTTCTGCATAATATTTTAATTATGGGCTCGTTTCTTTTGGAAGGGAAACCATCAGATGCAATGGAAATCCTTTCCCCGCCTTACTTTCATCGATGCTTACAATATTCCAATGCTATTCTAAGGGATCGACTCAGGTAATTCTGCACTATTTAATAACGTTGGTAGTTTAACCATCCTACGTTATCTTGGTAATCAAAATTTTAAAATATTTGTACCTCACATATTTGTACTAAATTGAAAGGTTATATTATAAGAGTTGTGTTCATAGACCTCACATATATCCATACATGAATTAATCTCTAGAATTTAAGATGAGATTGACTACTTGTACAAAATTCTCGTAATTCTTAATTTATAATTTACACAGTCCCTAACTCTCGTTCTATGCTCTACTAGAGAAAGTATTTGGTTGTTATAAGATCATGGCTACATTTGGAGAGGTATTGGAGTTCCAATCAATAGAGTTCCCATAAAGTTCCTTTGTATATAAAAAGAACTCTTTATAAGTCTAAGTCTGCTCCTGCTCCTTCAGGATCATTTTTCTCTATTTTAATAAGGATAAAATTCTTATTTTTCCGGGATGATATTAAAGGGAACATGTACTCATTTGTTTATATATGTATATTTTATATACATTGATTATTTCATTATATGTATATATTATATATATTATTTATTTCATTACTGTAGTAATTTTTGTATTCTAATACAAACAAAAATATCATGTATAGACTTGTACAAATTTTTTGAGAATTGCATGTCATCTCAATTCAAAATTGTATTTATCAAATTTACTCTATTTTCTACCATTCAATTTGTGATGTAGAATTTCTTCATCGATTTCTAAATGTATGTACACAACATGCATAAATCTTTAAAAAAAAACATATGATAACTTTTCATATCTAACATTATTTGTAACTATCAATGGGGTCCCTTGTCCGACAAGCAAGGGGGTCTCATACACCAATTTGGTGTGGCTTGTTCGTGACCTTAACAATAAATTATTATTATTATAATATGCAAGCGATATTGACTAATAAAAGAAAAGATATGTATAAAAGTTGGAAAAAAATGGAACAACCATGTTCCACCCAACCCTAGATGCATAACAACCAAGTCACATGTAGTGATCATCCCCTAGAATGATCTTGACTCCATGAGGGAGAAATGAGCTTTATTGCTTAGTCAATATGCCTCTGTAGAATTTATAAATCATTTTCCTAAGACAATAGTGCTCACACAACAAATATATCCTTCCAAAACATACTAAGCAATTTCATGCCTCCCACATATGTTGTATATATCCTCTTTTGTTTTTCCTAGTAATTTTCTTGAATTCATTTCCCTCCTTTGAAATTTGCAGCTTTAGAAATCCATCAATTTTAGGGATTGCTAGTAACAGAAATTCACTTCTGACACTTGTAAAATACAGTTCTGAACTAAGTAAAAAAAGTTCCCTACTCATGGAGTCATAGACAATTATTTTTAACTTAGCCCTTCCATCTATTTCCTGCATTTCATAAATTAAAATTTGGTCTCTTACATCTATCCATCAAAGAGGACAGTTGTAAGACCCAAAATCCCAAGTATAAATTTCCATAAATGGAAATTATTCAATAAATCTTTTAATACTTGAGGATATTACAAAGAACATTGGAGGGGGCTCGCACAACTACCTAAGGAGGAAAACTCATGGCTACCTAAGTTCTCTCGGGTAGATCATACTTATGGAAACCTTCATTGGTAGATATTTTGCAAAAGTTTTGAAATTCATGGAGTTGGGAAAAGACACTCAAACATGTTTATGAAACTCTTTTTGGCTTCACTAACTAGAGAATCTAGAGAATGGTGCAACAACCTCCGAAGTATGAGCTCTAAATACTCTGAGGATCTAGAACAAGCTTTTATACAAAGATGGGGTGTGAAGGAAGATATAACTTACCTTTTTTCCCAATATCTAGAAATTCGTAAGAAAAACAATGAGTCTCTAAAAGAGTTCAATGATAGATTCAATGTGTTTATTAGCCAAATCTCTTCCGACTCTTTTCCAAATACTACCACCTTGAGCCACTATCTGAACACACTTGAGTTAGATTTTCAGTCTCTTCTGAAGAAGAAATTTCCAAAGAGCCTCGAGTAGGAACAAAGTGATACTTTTCATTTAGAAGACAACCTAAGGTGGTGTGAAACTAGTGTCATTTCCTAGATTTGTTCTATCCAGGATGAGATTCCAAACTCACACTCAATCAATTAAATACAATCGAAAATGTCATAGAAGAAGAGTATGGTTTCCCCAAAGTATTAGAGTTAGGTGATGAAACAAAATTACACCTATCCTATAAGGCCTCGACCAGGGGAAAATGGAGCACTGGCTTTTCAAACACGAAGGATGTAGAAATGTACTCCCAAACCCTCATGACTATAGAGTAAAAAAATAAACATGATCCTAGAAAACTAATAACTTCTTCCATCACACGAGTACACTTTATTTAGTATCTATGGATCTCGATGAAACTTGGTCAATACCTAACCCTCAGGAAGGAAAGGAGAAGTATAGACAATCAGTTCTACAAAGCCTTGAGGGAGAAAATGTCCCGAAGGAGGAATCCTTGGTTATCTTTCATGTGGAAAATATTAGGAGAAAGTATGGAGAACCCACACCCTTCGTTATCACCCTCCAAATAAATGGGTTCCTCCTCCACAATTGTGTGCTGGATCCAAATTCCTCCACAAACATTATGTATCGAAGGGTCATGCAAAAATTAGGCCTTGATATATCTTGACCTTGAAAAAAACGGTGTGACATGGGGCCTAACCCATTAAAAGTGTGTGTCCTTATCAAGGACTTAAACGTTATGTTATACACCACCTGATGTCTCTTTTCAAATCAAATTTGTTGTAATCAATGTGCCAAGTATTTGGGGAATCCTATTTTCGAAGGATCTGATGGCTAACATAGGTGTAAGTTTCTAGTTATATGGATTAGAAGTCGTCATTCACCACCGTGAAGTAGGATTCATCACCCCTTAAAAAAACTTGTTACCATATGTCTAGTCGAACTCTCCGAAGATCTTGTTAATCATCTCCTCTGCATGAACAATAAAACGGGAAATTAATTTGTCCTAGACCCAAACCTTGAGGAAGAACCATGCCAAGACGTTGATGGAATGTGGACATTGGAATTTTACGGTGTTCAATGTAGTTTTGTCTCGGGAGTAGGAATCATTCTCAGTACCCCTTCCCAAGAGACCTTCTACTTATCCTATAGGCTTGACTACCATTTTACAAATAAATTTTTCGAGTACAAAGATTTGATCATAATCCTCAACTTATCCATGTATAGAAACATAAAATACATAAGAGTTATTGGAAATTCTAACCTGGTGGTTTCACAAGTACTATTGAATTTTGTCTCAAAGAATGAAAGAGTTAAAAGGTATTGAGACTTGGCCAGGGACACCAAAAATTATTTTGAGGTAATATTGATTGAAGCAGTTCCCAAGGAGAAAAATCATGTAGTCGATACCTTAGCAGTTTGAAATTCCACTTTACAACCTTGTGAATAACCCCTTCAAAACTTATGAAATATGGAAGTCATATTTATTCAATCAATCCTTAAAAACATGGAACATTGGCTTGTGCTTGATGATGATGCTGAGATCCTCATATTTATGGAAAAGAACAAAGAATTTTGTGACACTGTTACACATCAAAATTACTCACTTCAATAGTGTCGCAAGTGTCGTCATTACCAATGTTGTAAGTGTCGCAAGTGTCGTCATTACAGTGTTGTAAGTGTCGCATCTTGTCCGCAAGTGTTGCATCTTGACCACAAGTGTTGCAAGTGTCACAAACATAATTCTTCCATATTTCCTATGGCTTTCCTCTAACGACATCATAAGGACACTTAACACACCTCAAAGGCTAGTTGGGAAGAATAGAAATCACTTGACAGGGAGTACAAACCTTTTGCCACTAAAAGAACCATTAAACAATGGATTTTGGAGAGGAGATCTCCCCTACCCACTGTTAGGGAATGTTGGTGCTACCTGAGATTCTTTGGGGGAGTGTTTGAGTGCCCTGTGCAACCTTTTGGGGGAGATCTACCCTTTTCTAATTAAGTTCTGGGTTTGTTGAGACAAATCAAGTAAGAATACTTCAATTCATGAAGGTGGTTGGATTCAAATAGATGGTCAAGGAATGATCTTAGGGAAGATCCTCAACTGAACGAGATGAATCCTCAACTTATCCCAAAGATATCTCAAGTGGTTGGACCTCTCCAAGGTTATATAAGGAGGCCTCCTCATGGTGAAAGCGAAAAGAAGATTGAGAATTAAATCAAACTTATGATCTCATGAGTGAGATGACATCAAAGCCATCAATGTAGATTGCTTGAGGAAAGGGGTTGTACAAGGAAAACTGGAAGAGGCTGTTTCACCTTCATTCAAAGGATTGTAAGTACTTTTACTTGTTCTCATTAATAATCAATGCTTGGCCTATTTCTTTCAAACTTATGCTTGTTCCACATGAGTTGTCTGTAGTAGATGGATCTATGTTTGAGATAATTTCAGTAGAGTAGGAAGTCTTTTGTACCTTTGTTTGTTTTACATGACCTATCAGGGAGCTTAGGATCGAATCTCGGCCTGGACTTTGAAGGAAAAATGTCGCTAATAAGGTACATATCCTTCTCCTTCTCTTTCATTTATTAGATTGGTCAGATCTAAAAGGAAGTCAGTGTCCATGTTAAGAACTTTTTTGTCTTGGCCTTAGGAGTCTAGAGACCAAGAGGGAATCCACTTGTCCACAGCGGGATTCACCTACAATAGAAATTGGCGACTCCACTAGGGAGGAGCTCTAATTTTTGTTTCCGTTCCCAGATCTTGTTTTGTCCCTTTTCCCACTCACTTGACATTCTCCATATTGTATTTTTTATTCTTAGATTTTTTTGATTGCCTCTTTATGTCATCATGATCACCCTGATTGACTGAATTTCCTTGATTTTTTGAGTTTCTTGCCATTTTTTTGAGCTTTTGCAGCAGAGCGCTCCCCTTCCCTTGTTATCAGAGTGCCAACATTCCTTAAAGGTCATACACAGTTTTTTGGAGCGCTCTGATACCCCTTACACCAGAGTGCTACCCCATTTTTAGTGAAAAATCCTCTACTGTTTTCAGTTTATGAGTTCAGTTTTTGCCTTTTGCATTTTCTCAGGGTATCATACTCCTAGTCCATCATTGTCATTGGATTTCAACACCTTATTTCTAAGAATTCATCCTCTTTTGTTTGGGATTTTGACATTTTATTTCCTTTCCTTGAAGTCACTCTTTGTCTTTGCTAACCTAGAGTTAACTTGATTTTTTCTTCTCCTTTATCTCACTAAGTGGAAACTTTTGTGAGGAAATCCAAATTTTTGTGATCCTTTTCATTTGATCTTTGAGGTCAGTTTTCTGGCTTTTCTTGTTTATTTGAGGTTGTTTGATTCTTGTTTTCCATTTGGTTATCTTTGTCCTTCTTGTCTATTTCACGACGAGAGTGTATTTTTTGTTTTGTGTGAGGTTTTCTTATGATTGTTTAATCCCGAAGTTTGATTGACATCAGAAGTATTACATTTGATTATCATTTACATATAAGAAAAAGGGAAGATTTTAGTGATTGGTTTGGATATTAGAAGGCATTTCTGAAATTTTTAGCATTGCATTGGCTTTGATTGAGAAACACTTGTATGAAGACATTGCATATTAGTGTTTGATAGTTAAAACGACTTTTCTCCTTACCTTAAATAGGAATTCATAGAAAGAAATGATTGCTTATCATATTCTTGTGCATTTTTGGGAATTGAGTTATCATATCATTAGTTTCATTGTCATACACCCTTTGAGTAAAGAACATCCATAAAATCATCACTAATTAAAATTTATCTAGAACATTTTTGTTTCTATGATCTTCGACCAACATTAGACTAGGATTAGCACTTTGGATTAGGCTGTGAGTACAACTCTCCAAAGTTTTTCAAAACAAACATTAGCATCCCAACATAGGGAGAGTCAAATGCAATTGTCATATAGGCTTTCTAGGATCCCCCTCTCACATAGGGGTTACGCACGAGGTCGCACGAGAGGTCAATTACGGAGAATATCCCTCTGTGTTTTAACAGTTTGTAGTGTTCAGATCGTATATTGGGCGTCACTTAAGGGTATACCCACGATTATGTGTGGGAGCCTCTAAAGTTGATTTCGGACTTGTTATCCTGCCCATACATTTGGATCGGACTGTCGATTGTACCTACCCAGCGGCTGACTGTGAGTTGGTGTCCTTAGATGCCATAATCCTTAGGTACTTACACGAGGTGATGGTCAAGGGAAGTGTCACTGTACCTAGAACAGACATTGGTCAAACTCACTCAGGATCCTTGGAGGGTAAATCCACAATTACTGCATGGAAGCCTGCACCAAGGTGAATGTCCGTTAAGCAGGTCGCCATTGTAACTGTTCCACCATATCCTAGCCCCTTCTTAACTTGATCACGCGACATTGGATTTCATCACCAGCTAGTACGATCATCGAGAGAAGTCTTGTTTGCTTGGTTTTGATTCCTAGATTTTATTAGTGTATGTTGTTTCTTTTTGTTAGTTGGCCCTAGATTTTCAGTGTATACTGTTATTCTCCAAAATTGAGCATGTAGACAATAAAGGTCTTCTTCGATTGTGTAGGATGCAAGGGTTTCCTCTAGAAGGCTACCGACCCTTACCTCCTATGCCTCCAGAAGAAAACTACCATGGAGAGGTACAAAATCAATCTAATGTTGGGAGTGTTGTTAGTCCTCCATTAGACAATCAAGAAGACTTTTTGGTTACGGTTAAGAATCCCACTCCTCGCACTACATATGTGTCGATAACCCGTCTCAAACGACTTTTTATTCGTTTAGACTCCCTTGGGAACTTCATATTTGAAGAGGTCCCATAGCTACCAAAGAGATATTTTACCAAAACATATATGGGATCCACAGAACCAACCTTTGGTGATGAGTATATGACTCATGTTCGTCCTACCACTACACTAGATACAAATCCCACACCTGCTCATTTTGTATGGAGGAATTCATCAGGACGTGATCTTTATGAGCATTTTGAATCTAATCGACAACCATTTCATCCTCATGACCCTCCTGGTGAAACATGACCATTTGGTCAAACTATGAATCACCCCATTGATTAGGTCATTAACCCTACTATTGCATCAAAACAAGTCTTTCATAATGTTGGACTCATCATTTCTGCTCATTTCCAGGTCACTTCGATCCCTACCCCAGATTTTACAAACTTTCACTCTAGAGCTCCACATGTTCTGCAGGATCTTGCTGGGACATCTTTGCACCAGAGAATGCAGAACCTTGCCAGCCAAATACATCCGACTAGAGGGAAACCACCATCTAGCGAACCTATCTCTCCTGGAGGACCACCATTCTATGGCAGGACTACCCCTCTCGAGGGACATACCCTTTTTCATGTTCCTCCTAGAGGGAAACCTCCCTTTTCCAGTCATACCCCAGTCATTAATCCACCCCTGGCAGGGGGGAAACCTTCATTTGTTGGAAACCCTTCACAATATTAGGGACTATCTTCAAGAGGCACATTTACACAACCCCATGTTGGGGGGCACTCTTATCATAACCCACAAGGAGGAGTATCAAATCTTGTTCCTTCCGAACCGTCTTATGGACAACCTTATCCGGGGGGCATCCCAAACACCACCTAGAGTCCTCAGGGACAACAACCTTATCCTTCTCATGGGTCTAATGTGTATCCGCCTCTGGGATATACTCCTTACTGTCCTCAACGGAAAAATGTTTATCCTCCTTATGGTCAAGAAAATCACCCAACTTATAACGCACAGAACCCATTGGGTTATGCAAATGTTTCTCAAAGGTCATCAAATCCTACTTATCCTTGTTAGAAACAACTGTATGTAGGAGGTCCTACTCGTTATAGTTATCCACCTAACCCAGTTTATGGTCCTACTGGTGTTCCTATGCCACACCAGTATCATCCGCATATTAACCAACAACTACCTTTCCTTGTGACTCTGGATCTCCTAGACTTGTCTCGGTCAACTAATGATCCTATTTTTCATTCCCTCGGTTGGCCAATCATTCCATCTAAACTTCCTTCTGATATTCTGAAATTTGACGAAAAATATAGAGAAGATCCAAATAACCATGTGATGAATTTCCATTTGTGGTGCTCATCAAACTCCCTTATGGATGTATCTATATGTTTGCATCTTTTCCAAAAAACACTTATGGTCTCTACAACAAAGTGGTATATTGAACTACCATGTGCTTGTTTTCATGATTTCAACTCCCTTGCCATGTCTTTCCTCACACACTTTCAACTACGTATTTGCTACGAGACGGGTACTGAACTCTTGACCTCCATTCGTCAAACTGACTCCGTGCATATCTTAGACCATATTCATGAGTGGAGATGACGATGAAGGATGATCAAGGTAATAATTCCTGACATATTATTGGTGGAATGGTTTACTAAATCACTTTTAACCCCGATCGCTCGCGATGTCGCTATGTGTGGTACGGTCACCAAGGAAGAAACCATTGCTTAGGCCCAATACTTAGATTTGGTTTATTCACAATCTGGTACTTTGTATGATTTTCTTCCAAATGCTGCGTGAGCTAATACCGATCCATCTAAGACATCATCCTCATCTCATGCAGACGATGTTATCGGTTCCATCAAAACTCAATCTACTTCCCAGTCAACCACACTCTCCTCTACCTCCCCCCAAAATAAGATCTCTGAGGTGAATGTAGTTCAATATTCCCCTTCACAACAATCCAGAGGTAAGAAGAAGACAATAAATAAATAAATAAATACCAATAACAATGAACAACCAAAAAATCAATGTTAAACACCTTCTACTGAAAATCAACCACAACAGAAACTGAAATTCCCATCTATCATTTGTGGTGACGATCACTACACTCAAGACTGTCCACATCATGATGAAGTCGCCAAAATTTTCAAAGGAAATTCACAACTCATTGTGCTTACTCACCCTTTTCCACAACATCCATCCATGGTTACTCAAACCCCCTCTCCTGGGGGCATTTTTATCCATCTTCATGATGAGGCCTCAAAAAGTGCACATATTTATATGTTTAATGGGATTAATTTTTCCACTCGCTCTAAGACATATGACCCACCAGGTAACCCTAACAAAGGAAAGGTCACTAATGGTACCGGTACTTTACCGGATCCATCACAATCCTCCATTAGTCCTCCATTGGTTAATCCTCTGTCTAGACCACATCAGACTGAGAAACCTATGTTCGACTCTATATTACGCCCTCCTAAGATCACTATCCGTAAATATGCCTTTAATCCTAGTTCACGTGCCACCCAAAACTACAATTTTTTTTAAGATTTGCCTCAAACACTATGTGCTATGTCTACATTAGAAGTTCTACAACACTACCCCAATCAACATAGAAAGATCTTGGCCACTCTTTCCATTCTTGATTCTCAGTCATCAAACCATATCATGTTTAACCTGGACAATTATGCATCTCAACTCTCCCACCAACATCCTTTCCAAGTTGATGTTGTTGTTCACAATCAACAAATCCACCGAACTATTCTAGATGAGGGAGCCTCATCTTGTGTCATGTCTTTAGCATGTTGGAAAAGTTTAAAATCACCTGCACTTAAAAAATCCCCAACGATGTGATGTGCCTTCTATGGGTGAGGTTTTCATTCCCATGGGATTTTACAATCCCTTCCCATCTAATTGGGTGGAAAAACTGTCATTGTTGATGTCAAGGTCGTCAGTGTTCCCCTTGATTATAACTTGTTACTTGGAAGAAGTTGGTTTTATTCTATGACTATCATTGCCTCATCGGTGTTTCGATGTGTACAATTTCCTCACTAGTGAAAAATTGTCACTGTCGATAAATTAGATTTCTATACAATCAATGCTCGCACTCCCGCTACCAACAATATTCCTTTCTTGGGAGATCACAAGATCACGTATGAAAGCATTGGTGTTGGAATACTGAAAGATTCTATCCTCATGGGTACCTTCCCTACACCACTTCCACCGACTACACATCATATTTCCACAGTCGATATGATTTCGACCATGGTTTATCAATCTTTGGAATCATCTGACCCTTGGATTGTACCTAGTCTGTTGGAATTCGATGAATTAGGTGACACTATGCCACTTAGTCCAGCCGAAACATCATACGTTTCTATCCAATCCGCTTCTCCCTCGTTGGATGAACAACATCTATTAGCACCCAACAATTACTTGATGCCATGATGGTTAAGTTCCTTGTCGTCTGCGATCGACTACATTTCCCCAATTTTTCCCTTGGATGAATCTATTATGGAAATTTTGAACATTGACAAGCTACCTCAGGATGCTAACTATCATCGACCCTCTTTTGTTCCCCCTCGTGAATAAATTTGGGTAGATATACAATCTATCTCCCTTCCTAATGTTGATTTTCCATCGTCTCCCATCCCTTCGACTTCTGATGATTTGGATCTGGTAGTTGACATGGTGATATCTTCGGTAGGGTTATTGGAGCCTGATCTCCTTACCCCTATCGCGACCCTCGACATGTGTTCCTTCCAAAGTGATTTTCTTCCATCCAGTGAATATCTCTTGGAATCCATGACTATTTTTTGTCCCTTGACATGGTGTCCTTCCAAAGAATTACTCTCTTGGAAGCCATGATTAAGAAGATTCCATGAGCATAGTTTCTCTCCTCTATGGAAAGCGCGTTAGAAAATGAAACATAATCCTTGAGCATAGTTTTCCTCCCTGTAGCAAGCTCATTAAAAAATGAAACAACAATCTGGGGATTGAACCAAAAGCCTTGATCATAGTTCTTTTTATGTGTCAGGCTCATTAAAATATGAAACAATCACCTCTCTTGAACCTTCTTTTCATCCACTCTTATCATTTTTCTCCATCTAGTAGAGAAATTGGTGACAACCTCAAAGTCGGTGAATGAATTGAAGCTTGGAGGGCATGTCTCTAGCCTTTGATGATCATTCTGGAGTTAAGACACTAGCTTTCAAGATGGGGGAATACCGAGCTTACTCTTTGTTCTTTATTGTGCTCGAAAAAAACATGAGAATGTAACCAAGTATACTTTTATCACTTTTTTGGACTCGCATGGATATACAAAAAAGGAACCCCTTGGAGTCGTCTTTAAGCTCTTTTTAGACTCTCTAAACATGAAAATATTGTCGAGTGATCTTTCTTCCTTTCCCACTCATTAAAAGATTTGAAAGCATGTCTTTCGAGTGGGATTTTATCTCTTTTTCGGGCTTGCAAGACTAACATTACGAAAAAGGACAACATTGGAGTCATTTTTAAGTTGTTTTCAGACTCTCTAAATATGAAAAACCACTGAGTTTACCTTCTTTGGACTCATTAAACAATCATACATTCAAGGGCCCATACAGGACCGAACCCTTACTTCTTCTAGTTCTCTAAACAAAGGAGGAGGGACTTACCGAAGGTGTGTCATATCGAGCATGTGTTACCCTCCTCGAGCCCGTTAAATTAAAAAGAGGTACTCATGAGTTAAAACAAGAAGTTTCTACCATGAACCAGATCTTTATTAAATGGAAAACGCATGAGTTAAAACAAGAAGTTTCTACCAATATATGCGATGGAGAGTTAGACCTGGAGAAAATGCATTCTGATAAACTAAATAAAGTAATGGAAGATTATTCTCTCTCGAAGGAATATCAGGATCATATGCAAATGCATAAGACCTCATGATTACTTCGGTTGATAACTGATCCATTTTCCTTATTTTTCTTGTTTCTTAATCATAGGTTGCATTGTAATGTGAAGAGTCACGTCTTGACCACATTTTGTTTATTTTGCAGTTTTGGAATGTAAACAGTCTCTCAAATATTATAAAAGAGAGAACTATAAATGAAAAATATCTTTTGATTTTGATTGTATCTAGACGATGTTCTCACTGTATGGTGAATTGAACAAGAGACATATATGGAAATTTTGGTACATATATGTATGAATAAGATTACTCTTTTTATGTATATCCTTTTTGTCAATGTATGGAGTATGGTTTAATGAACTTTTTCTTAATTGTTATTTTGTATGTTTATGTTATCATGGTTTTCATTATGAATGCAACAATAGTGTAATAAGTTGGTAAAAAAATTAATTATATCTTTCTTATTACATTATAGATCCAATTTTCTCCTTTCTCTCATGAATTAATTTTGTGCAAGTAGCATCATCCTTCATTATATTCATTACTGCAGTTTTCTCCTGATCAGGATAGTCTAAGATAAGTTAGGAATGCATCTTAGAATAATGATAGACATTTTAGTTTAATTTAGTCTTCAAAGTTTTAATTCATCTAAGAACATTCTATTCTGAAATTCATATTTGGATAGTTTTGGAGTGGCAACCAGACCCACATACTGGTCAGAAACATTATCCCAAACGAGAGTGAGTCTAATTGGGACTTGCCATCGGGCATTTTCCCTTACCTAATTGATAGGGAATTTGGACCCGTCAACACAATGAGCAACCAAGATACTGCAGAAAATGCTTCCTAATCTTCTAAGCAAGTTTCCTTGGCTTGTCCATATGTACTGACTGCTTCTTTTTATGTTGTTGGTTCTTGTGGAGAAACAACAATGTTTCCTTCTGCTTTCGTTGCTGGTTCTTGTGTGGTAGAAACAAGGCCTCATATTGTTGTTTCTTGTGGAGAAACAATAGGGCTTCTTGATGTAGCAACACTAACAACTTCTAGTCCTTGTCATTTTGTATATGTTAGGGGGGTTTAGAATATATTTGAACTATGGAGTAGAGTAAGATGGTGCCATGATTAAGAGGGATTAGTTATGAAATATAAAGGTGATGGTGTCCCCCCCAAATGGAAGAATTGTTCCATCCATGGAGACACAACAAATGGTAAGGAAGGAGGACATAAAAAAAATATAAGAGACGAAGAAGTCCATGAATTTTGCAACAAGTATATGATTTTCTATCGCAGGTTCTTCACGAGATTCCATTGAAAAATAAAACAATTATGTAAAGGAATTTCAACAGGATTTCCACCTGGTTATGAGATCTTTAGATGAATCCTTGAGGTAAGAATACTTCTATAACAACTTGTATTTCTACAGGTTCTTGTGTGGAAGAAATCTTTCCCTCTGAGGAAATGTCTCTAACTGATTTTCTATTGTTGGTTCTTGTGTGACAAAAGGAGGGCCTTTTGAGGTCGGTTATTTTTTGGAAACCTTAGGCTTGTAAGTGCAAGTTCTTGTGTGGCCATGCCTATTTCTCCTTTGTGAGCTTCGACGAAAATAGAATCCCCTTGTAGTTAGTTCCAACTTTCTTTAAACTTGATATTTCCATTGCTTTTGTAGATCTGTGAAATACTACTAAGAATTGAAACATGCTGTGAGATTTGTAGCACACTATTAAATGTTGATCATGGAGGAAGTGTGTTAGATGGGGTTAGTAGTAGTCAGGTAGTGAGAAAAAATATGATGGATTGGTAGCGATAAGCTTCCTAGAAGTCTTTATTTGAAAACTATTAAAACTAGAAAGGTAGCTCAACCTTGTAAGTGGGCCAAGTTACCTTATTGGGTGGGTTAAAAGTGGGTGGACCAGAAACTTATGGACATCTCGTGGAGGAAAGAAGTAGGATAAAATTATGATGTGGTAGGAGTGATTATAGTAGTGGTGACGGTCAACCACAACATCAAAGGAAGCTTCTAAAACTTCAGTGGGGAATTATTTCTGTGTTGCGAAAAAGAACATGTTAAAATATTCGATGTGCTCGTTTTACCATAGACAATATCACAAGATTTTCACCCAACCATAGGCACACAACCACCCCCGAGCACCATAACCTTTTCTAGATAGAATGATTCTCGAAGAAGCACTAGAACCAACATATAACCAAGCGATCATATCTTTCTCCAAGGATAGCATATCAAATAGAAAGTCCCAAAACCACAAAACAAGAACAATACCCAACTACAACAATTGTAGTTGAACTTCTTCCAAGACGTCACCAAGAATACCACCAATATACTCCAAGACGTCACCAAGAATACCACCAATATACTCCAAGACGTCACCAAGAATACCACCAATAGATACTAGAAGGTAGGGTGCATATCTTAGGCTAGATAATGCTAGAGAGAGAGACCAAGAATCACCCCAGAAGATGTACCTTCCAAACTTGCAGTTGTAGCTCCAAACTTGCGCTAGAATTTACTGAGAGAGTGAGTGAAGTGAGTGACTACAAATGAGCTCAAGTGCCCTCTATTTATATTGGTTCTTATCACTTGTCTCGGCTGAATTGTCCTTGTAGAAGCTAATACTTTATTATTAATTCTTTTACTGAGCTGACTTGTCTTCTAGGGTTTGTACACATCTGTTTAAGGTTTCTCTTGCTTCCAAAATATTCTATTCTAGCCAAAGGTTACACATGAAGGTTAATACCTCCCTTAGCTACCATAATATCAATACTCCCTCCTATCTAGGGAGGTATTAACTGTAATGGTCTCAAACACATCCATCCATTTCACATGGTATGGGAAAGGCTCACATAGTCTTATAGACGATTCTATAGGTAGCATCATCATAGCCACATAGGATATCTCATGATCATGCAGATCAAGTCATGAGCATCATCATCAGCATCCATCTAGCTGACAATAACCTCCAACACTACTGGTTGGTACATGTTAAGATCCTAACCCGCACATAGGTAGATCAATGTATTCGGATGTAATAAAGGTCAATATTAATAAGACCTTTCAATAAAATAGAATAAGGCGGATGTAAGAAGACCTAATAGAAGCTTCCGCTTCTAGAAGGATCTT
>SNQJ01S0008723.1:142322-156074 GCA_010110895.2 Picea sitchensis
TAGGGAAAGAGTATTATTCTGTCCTGTTTTGTTCTAGATCCAGGTGGATCTAGGGAGATCGGTTTGTGTCCGCACTTATGGATTAATCCTAAAACAGTCCTCGTAAATGTATTCACCAGATAACCTATTAAGGATTAAAATATTAAGTGAGTGAATCACCCTTAGTGGATTCTCCAGGTAAGCTTGCAAAATAAATGTTCTCAGAAAATGATTACTAGAGATAATGTCATTGAGGAAAACTAACTCAATTCTCCTTGGCAATGACTCCAAAAATATTATCGTGCAATATGTACTTGTCAACCACTTTTAAGGGATGTATGGAATTCCAACCCAAGGGAGGCATCCATAGTGACGTAAAGGGGTGGGTGTGATAAATATAATGATAAAATTACCTGCCCACCCACCCACCCACGCACCCCCTCACTCATTGTTCACTCAAATTAGATATGTCACAAGTTTTATGTCCAATAAAGATGAATAAAATTAAAGTGATTAAGTGTACCTTCCCGGAACAAGACAACAAAGCATATATATGGCAGTTTCAAGTACAAATATGATAGTAAAGATTCAAGAGACAGTAAACAAAGTGAAAATATGCTATCTGATATAAAAAAATGCAGTAATGAATAAGTTTATAATAGAAATTAATAAATTGTAACAACGGGAATAAAATCTCTTAATAATTGCTTGAAAAGATAGTGAAAAGATGGAATTTACTAAGAAAAATGATAATAAAATGTCGAAAGCAATTTCTGAAGTGCTTAACTAACAATCAAAGTCAATTATGCAGATAGATTGTTGTGGAAATCATTTATAACGACAACAATAAATTTAGTGATATATGCTAAATTAATGTTAGATTTAGTTAGTAATAGCTTAAGAGAATAGTGTTTGAGTGTTTGATCCTTCAACACCTGAGAAATGAGAACTAGTTCCTTTAGGGATTATGGAGTCAATTATATTAGCACATTAACTTGGAGAAAATCAATTATTATATTTGTGAAGAGATAACAAGGTGGAAGCTTGAGAAGTAGCACCTTAAGTCCTTAGGCACCAAGATTTTTAAGAGAAGATTCAACTAGGGTGTAGGCATTTCTAGGCCTTAGTGATTTCTCCTATCCTTAGAATTTTGAAATATATTAAGTTCAATAAGAACTAGACAAATCTTTTAAAGTGATGGGACTTTAAGGCTCTAGAAGTTTGTCTAGGAAATATATTTTTAGGCAAAACTAGCAAAACAAAGAACAAGAAAGAGGCACCTTATGTTTCTTACTCTTATGGTTTTCAGGCAATCAAATTAAGAATCTTAAATATGAAAAAGTAATCATACCATAAACATTTATCATGAAATCAAAAGTGCAAATTTACTTAGTTCACCAAGAATAGTCAAGAACAAAACCCCTATATTTGCTAAAATTTCACCAAATAGTGATCCAAAATGCATCCAAAATAGCCTCCAGGCAAGTGCATCTAAGTAATTTCTACCAATAACCCATTTAGGGTATTTTTGTTTATCCTCCCTCTTGGGAGAGGTGAGTTCTAATAAAAAAATGAATTTAGCCAGCCATGCTTATATGGAAAATCTAGCCTTAGTTACCCATAAGTTGTGTCTTTTCACAGTTTTGAGCTGACATGTCAATTTTATCATTAAAATTAAAATTAAAATCAATTCTTTACAAAGTAAACCTAAAGAGTGTGACATCATCCCTCCTAGGGTGACATTAGGCCTCCTCAAGGAGACATCAAACTGAAGAAACATGGTGCTAGGCCTCCAAAGGCCCTGATCCACATCCACACATGCCAACATCATCTTCAAGGACCTCCTCCATAAAGTATCCATCAAACACCAACTCTAGGTTACATCATAGGCTAGGAAGGTGTCATCTGGGCATCCAAAGGACAACGTCCAAGCGGGAGGAGATGGAAATACATGATAGCGCCATGCCATAGTGCCTCCAAAAGAAACGTTCTCTTTTTTCACTTATGAAAACTAGTCATCACGATATTTCCCTAAGGATTGGTCCTCTCCATCCATCCTTTTGATTCAATCGCTCATGAAGGTACATTTAATCATCCCCTCATCACTACCTATCTAGTAGGCAAGGTCCTGGAAAGGAAATAGGTACACCCTCCAAGGGTCTATGAGTCACAAGTATCATAACAAGTAATCCACATATAATACTCAAACCACTGGAACGTGTCCATCAAACCACCATTTTTCAAACTAAACAAATTATCAAAGACGTTATAAAAATTTTCAAATTCAGTTGTCGGGGGTCTTTCAGGGCATATTATTGGGTCAATCATTCCTCAAGTCTAAGGTGTTTCCTGAGAAAATCCTATCTAAAACATGTGTGATTGTTAAGTGGAGTGGGGTAAATTTTTGGGCATGGGGTTCATGACATACAATGGTTTGTATTGTCATATTTATGGGTGCCTTTGTAGAGGGTGAGATTCCCTTTGTTTGGGATGCAACATTTTTCCAATCCCATTTATTGCAATTAATTAATTAATTAAGGTTAATTGATTATATTGGGGGGAAGTACCAAAGAGTCACTTGAAGGGAGAGGTACACAGAGTTCCATGGGGGTATAATCTAGCTTGCAACACACTTGTGTGGATCCCTCAACAAGCGAGAGATCTATGAATGTGTATATATATTTTTTCAGGTCTTTTTCTTTCAAGATATAATGGTTATTTTTTCTCAAGACCTATTGGGTGACCTTTTATATTTTTCTTCCTATCTTCCCCTCTGGGCCTTTATCCCCTTCTTCCCATGAAATTAGGTACAAACCCTTCTCGGGTTAGTACACCCAAAAATCCCAAATTATAAGGGGATAGAAGCAAAGATGTATGGAAGGTGATAAGTATGATAAAAAATGGATGATGACTCTTCAAGGACCCCCCTAGTAACACCCTATTCTCGAGGGTGACCAGCTTACTAGGAACAAATGACACCCACTAGGGTTAAATAAGAAAAAGTGTATAAATTCCAAGCAAAGGTTCTATAATCAAGAAAGATATTTTGAAACATGTTCAAATGCTTCAAATATTAGAGTGACACTTACCATGATACCCATAGTCATTACCTCATGGAGAAAGACCCATTTCCTTCTGGGACCACACCAGTATGGTATATAGAATGGATGAAAATGGATACATACCTACGCTTACATGTGCTTACGTTTTTCATATCGTGATCGAGAATTATAGCTTAAGGTGGATGGAATTCATAGGTATCCTCAAATATTCTCCTTCAAGTGTGGATAAGTTGAATGAATTTATTTTGGCCTCACTTACGATCATGTATGGTCTGATCCATAGGCCATCAAATTTATTGTGCATGCTTAACTTTCCTTTATGTTGTCCCATAGAAATACCATATCTCCTTCTTTAAAACTTATAACCTTTTCTTTGCTATAAAAATTTCCATTAATCTTATCCTAGTTTTGTGCCATTTGATTCAAATAAATCCTCTTGGACTCGTCAATTTCTACCAATTGATCGACTCTTCCCTAAAGAGATTATTTGTATGTCATATACTATTGTGCCAAACAGAGGATGGGAATCTAGATATTAATAGGTAACTTGGATTCCAACCCATATACTAGCTCAAATGATTTTTTTCCCATGGAAGCCTTTGTTGTTATGCAATATTCCCATAGAGCGTAATTGATCTTACTATCCCACGCTTTCTTGTTTTCTCCCACAATCATCTTAAAAATGTTCATGAGATTCTTGTTACTTTATTCTATCAATCCATTCCCTTGAGGATAGTAGTTCTATGAGTGGGACAAATTGATGCCATACTTGAAATATAACAATGTCAAATCGAGGGAACTAAAGGCCTTAGAATTGTTAGTAGTAATCCTCGCAGGTGTTCCAAAACTTGTTATGATTATTTCTTCGAAGAAATTCATGAAACCTTCCTCGGTTTGATTCTTCTTTAGGATGGATTCTACCCACCTGGGGATGTAGTATTTAGTAGTGATAATCCAACGGTACCCGTCGCTTGAGTTATCCTTGAAATCACCAATGAAGTCTAGAACCCATTGTTGGAAATGGGCCTCCACAACAACATGGTTCAAATTATGTGTAGGGAGACTTTGTTTTCTTTTGAAGTACCAACACGATTGGTAGGATAAAACATATTTGTGGGAATCAGTTAAAAGTGTTGGCCAATAGTACCATGCCCTCAAAATTTTGTGGGAGGTGGTATGATCAACCATATGACCCCCACAGTATCGTGACTGGATTTCCTTCAGTAAGTGGTTGGATTCATCTTTGTTCACACCTCTAAGGAGAACTCCATTAGTATTCATCCAACCAAAACCATCTTGGGTTAGAAAACACTTCATGGACTTGCGTTTAAAATCCCTCCTCTTGTAATATACTAAGTGGTTATGGAAAGTTAATTTTTTCCGGTGGCATATAATGTGAGAGTACCGTTCATCATCCTATAATTCACTTACTACCATTTTGATTTGTTCCCTTTTCCCATGTGTATAGCTTCCTCATTGCTTTCAGTCAACATTTGGGCCAAGCCTTGTCCTTTTCTAGTCCTAGTGGGTTTTATATCTAAGTCGTATTCTTTGATCATGGACACACATTTCCCCCTAGTTCCCATGTAATCTTGTTGAGATATAATGTCCTTTAATATCGGCTAAGGAACAAATTCTTTGATATTACTATATCCAATGTAGCCTCTAAAATGTTTAAGGGATTTGACCAAGGCATAATTTTATTTTTTTTCCGTAATGAAATAAATCAATTCTAAATCTATAAGGTATTTACTCATAAATGAAATAGGGTGTTTTTGGTTATCTCCATCCTTCTACAATAAAAACCCATTGATGGTACCCTAAGAGGAAAAGAAAAATATCATGAATTCATGAGAGTAATCAGGGAAATTGGGGCTTTATAGATTGGGTCCTCGATATCTTCGAAGTAAGATAAACTCATATCATCCCATTTGAAAACCATGTCCTTTCTAAGTAAATCATTCATAGGTTTCACGCTTTTGGTGAAGTTAGGAAACAATCGTCTAATGAAGTTTATTTTGCCGAAAAAATGACTAAAAATATTTCTTATTTGTGGGAGGGAACACATTTTTTTTATGGATTGGATCCTCTGAGGGTCAACAAAAATTCAATCTTCTAAGACTATGTTCCCTAACGAATTTCCTTTATCTATTCCAGAATTGGATTTCTTAGGGTTTAGGGAAATACCATATCTTCTACAAGACTGTTTCTATTATTTGATACAACTATGAAATCATCTTGGTATATCTTTATGATTTTCTAAATCATATCTCTAAAAGAAAAATCCATTTCCTTTGAAAAGTTGAACTAACATTCATGATGCTAAAAGGCATTCTCAAGTACATGAATGTTCCCCATGGTTAAGTGAATATTGTTTTGAGTTGGTCCTCCCTCTTAAAAAGAACTTGATTGTAACCAAAAACTCATCCAACATGGACATCACTTCGACTCTCGTGACCCTTTAAAATAAATGTTTCATGTTTGGAAGTGGCTAGTTGTCCTTTCTATAATAACCCTACTTGTTTCAACACTAGTTAAGTGATAATAAGTAGTAGCATAAATTATAATATACACTTTGTTTTTTTTTAATTAATACAAGAATACGAAATTAAGATTGAGAAATTATCCACAAACAATGAATGTCGACAATAACTATCTCCAATCTACTTAATTTATAAACGACTAAATTTTCAATGAACTCCTAGTTTCCACCTATGAATCATTCCATAGGCCACACAATTGTTAGTGAATCTTAACAAGCACACACAATATAGTTTCATAGAATTGCACTTCATTTCAATATTGTATATGAACAAAATTTCCAAATGTCAAGGCAACGTCCTACTTTTACACGTATGTAAAGTTTATGAATCATTCCATAGGCCACACAATTGTTAGTGAATCTTAACAAGCACACACAATATAGTTTCATAGAATTGCATTTAATTTCAATATTGTATATGAACAAAATTTCCAAATGTCAAGGCAACGTCCTACTTTTACACGTATGTAAAGTTTATAACATGTCAATATTAATAAAAAATTATAAGACAGTCAAATATGTTCCCTTACTTTTAATTCGACGAAGTTACAACAATTATTATATCCTTATTCAACTTTAATTGCATAATCATACTCCTTTTACTTATCCGTAGTATAATGGAATGTGTCTAAAGGAATCCTTGTTCTAAAAGATAAGAATGAACACAAGGCTTAACCTAACTTTTTCAACCGTTAATTATAAAAGGGGATCGGTGGATTCGAGTATGGTTACTAAACTAACATTCAAATCTTACTTCAACAGTTGAAGGGAATTCTTATTCATCAAAGTGAGACTTGTACTTCTAAGTGTTGAAAGTTATAAAAATATATTCCTGGATAAAACTAACAGAATATAGGTTAGGCACTCAAAAAATTGGAGATATATTTTGTAAAGATATAAAATCTTACTCGCCTCTAGAAGCTCTTATTCTAAGAGTCTATTTTTAGATCAACTATAGAATTAATTGTCTGAGTTTTAATTCACATAATCTGGTTGGTAAAACTTGTCTGACGAATTAATAGTTTGTCGCAATTTCTCGAGATAGATAATTGAACTTATTAATATCACTAAGTTGGGTTGGATATTATTGTTGTTTTAAACAAATTAGCGGAGGAGACGGAATGACGGTAATACAATGTATCATTAGTGAAAATCAATACTAGAACACAAATTGTGTTGTATTTTTGGAAATTTGAGTAGACGTAAAATACAACCAGAGAGGGACTTGATAAGTCGATCCCTAAGATCTTTCACTTGTCCTAAATTCTTGTCGAATCTTACTGATTCAATTTATCTATTAATTGAATTTATTTATTTTAATCCTTGGCATGATCGGTTCGATAATACTCCAATACCCAAATTTGACCGTTACTCTAAGACAACAATAGATTTGTCAAATGAAATCTGTTGTTGATTTTAAATAACTAGCACAATCACTCAAAATTGTGGTTGATGAACGCTGAAAGGCGATACCAAAACTTTTTCTCGTAACTGGAATGATGAAATGCGTGGACAACTGGAATTTGACGATCCAAAATGAAATGAGTGGACAACTGGAAAATGAAATGTGCACACAGCCAGAAAATGAAAATGAAACACGCTAATGGTTGAGGAAAGTCAGAAATGAAATGCTCAGAAAATGAAACGCACCTACAATTGAGCAAATCCAAACGTGGTAATCCCAAAGGTTAATCATTTAAATGTGGCAATCATATAGTGCCACAGTAATTTCTTGATATGATTAGGTAAATGTTAAAAAATAAATAGATTAACTGATGCATTCAAAAATACAAGGAAGTTATGAAAAGTAAATCACATTCATTGATTTGGGAGGACGACTAAAAATATGCCAAGATCTTTGAACCATTGATTTACTCTAAAATGTAACCACACCCAGTCTTATATACAACATCAGGCTTCCAATTACACCAACCGATAGTGTCAAAATAAGAAAGGGACCCAAATTCCGAAATATGACTCTTCACTTTTAAGATAAGTAGTATGAATTCTTACACAGTATTTATAGTTCTAAAAATTCGTTTCTAGCTAGGTGGAAGATTCGATGGAATATTATGTACGAAGAATCGGTTCAAATTTAGCTTTTAATTTTAACCATAAAACTTATTAAGATTACAATTTTCATACACAAAATTATTATGGAACCTCTGAAACAATAGTAACATATGTGTTGCGGAAGAATCTAAGAAACATTCATACAATACACGGAGTAATAATCATGGTGATCTACAGAATTGGATTAAATTCATATTTAAATGACATTGGACAATTTCGGGTGATCACAATTACAGATACGACATAAATGAAGAACAAAACTAATCAAATATAATTTCCCAAGAATGAGATTATATATATATATATAAATCATGATGACGATCTGGTTTATATTCTAGCCAATAGATCTTTAACTAATCGAGAATTTTCAAAATTCAAGAGTTCGAATTGTTTCTATCAGTCTATCTAAAATTAATTTTTTACAGTAAATCCTCAATGAATACAACGGTCTCACATTTTTTTCAATAATCGATTCAAATTTCTAAATATCGTAACCGAGTTGTTGTTGGTTGAATTCTTGGTCGAGTAACTTGAGCACAATCCAACTTCTTCAATTGCTAATCAAGAAAAGTCACTAGTACCTCCCAGCTAAAGTTAGGGGTACTCATCCTCCCCCTTCGGACCTCAGGGCACAAAGGGGCCATACACAATAAACAAAAAGTTGAATAGCACCTAAAACTTGTCTAAAAAGGAAGAGATTCCACTCTTTTCCAAGTTTTGGAAACCCAACTATCAACACGTAAACTAGTTCAAAAAAAAATTGACATCATAACAATACTTTCCAAGGTGAGATACCCTCTCTTTCTCTCTCATTTATTTAATAGAAAAATTACCAATGACATATGTCTTCATGCACAAATAATTGATTTTTAATAATTTAATTAAAGGATTATTCACCCACTACTCGTGCCACACTCTCTCCAAGTTCCACATATAAATTCTCTTTTTAATTTATTAATTAGACAAAAAAAATTTATTCCCCAATGTTGCACATGTAAATTATCTTTTTAATTTATTTAATTAGACAATTTCCCTCACATTCCCCAATCTGTTCCTATTTTCCCTCTCAGTTGTATCTTTGTTCCCCAATCCCTCATTTAATTTGTCTCCCCTAACTATATTTTAGTTTGAGTTCGATTAGGAGTCTTCTTTTAGTTAGGATTAGTGGTAGATTGACTCAAGCTCGTACTATATGAGAATTACCTATTTTCTCATGTTTTTATTTTCTTTTATTTAAAAATTTCATTTATTGTTTTCATGCACAGCTGTGCATCTACCCACTTAATTCTTATTTCTTCATTTTCTTAAATTACTAGTCTAATTCCCTGATTTAATTTTTATGGTTTAATTTGATTTGTTAGTTTGTAATTTAATAATTAATTAAACAATCTTTTCTAACAAGGTATAAATTTTTTATTATGTTTTCTAACCCATCTATATTTTTATTGACTCACAATTTCATTACGCAAGGTTCCCTTCAAGATTCACCTTCGTTCTCTAAGGGTGCCACTCGGCTTTGACTAGTTTGAAAGTGTTTTCGACACTTGGAGTCAACACTCCACTTGGTCGAACTTGTGAGAGACTAAGGGTTGTTTAAGTAATAAGGAATTTTCCTTATTGTGCGACCCTTAGAATTCCTCGTGAGTGACTGTATCAATTTTTCCTCGTGGCATCGTGGACCTCTTAGAACAAGGTAATCGTTAACCATGTTTTTAGACCATGGCAGGAGTTATAGTAGGCTGTGAAGGGACGTTGACACAACTCTCCCTCAATTGTATGGTATTGTGCATGACCCCTTTACTCCTTATGTGAGTTGGATTAGAAAGCATCATCGAGCCTACATCAAGTGACAAGAACATTTTCAATAATCCATATACACAGCATCCATATTGAAATAATCATATAAATCACATGCATGCAAATTGAATACTCAAACCAATACAAGTTCACTCCGTGACCCAATTGGAGTCCAAGAGATTTTGTTCATTCCATTTGCATCCTCAACCTGTCATGTATCCTACAAACTTAGGGAAAATCATCAATAATACATGTTGATAGATGTATACATATAGAAGATAACATATAATCACAATGACATCATAACATAACTCATAATCAATACATAATCATAATGTATCATAACCATATAACATTCTCACAAGTGTCCTCAAAGAATAAGTCAGTATAAAACGTGCTTAGTAGAACTGGATGTTATATAATAAAATGTACCCAATTTCCTTTTGAATGACTACAAGGTTTGACATCCACAATGAGTATTATATAGGGACTATGATACCAACATCCACCATTTTTTTATGCTCCTTTTGGATTTGATTTGCAAACTTTGGATTAATATTCCTAAGTTTCTTCTTGAAAGGATCAACCCCTTCCACCATAGGAATGGTGTGTTGAATAACGTCACCCCTATAGGCCTTTAGGTCATCATAAGTACAATAAAAAATATCCTTGAATTGTATGATAAGATCATGTATTTCACTTCTATACACCTTGGTGGTACCCTCTCCCATTCTTATTATCCCTAGTTCGATCTTTTCTCTTATGTTGAATTCTGATACCTTTTTAGACTATTCTTTAAAATATTTTCTCTTGTAAACATTGTGTCTATTGAACATCTTCTCTAGAGGAACACATCCCTTCAAAACGGTATTATCATGCAAATTTACAACCTCAAGATTCATAGAGTCATCCAAGAAATTCACTTGTGACTATTGTAGGTGAATCCCCCTTTGGACAAGTGGATTCCCTCTTGGTCTCTAGACTCCTAAGGCAAAGATAGAAAAGTTCTTAACATGGACACTGACTTACTTTTAGATATGACCAATCTAATAAATTAAAGAGAAGGAGAATAATATGTACCTTATTAGTGATGTTTGTCCTTGCAAAGTCCAGGCTGAGCTTCGATCTTGAGCTCCCTGATAAGTCTTGTAAAACAAACAAAGGTACAAAATACTTCTTACTCTACTAATATTAGCTCAAACATAGATCCATATACTACATACAAACTCATGTGGAACAAGCATAAGTTTGAAAGAAATAGGCCAAGCATAAGTTTGAAAGAAATAGGCCAAGCATTGATTATTAATGAGAACAAGTGAAAGTACTTACAATCCTTTGAATGAAGGTGAAACAACCTCTTCCAGTTCTCCTTGTCCAACCCATTTTCTCAAGAAATCTACACTAATGGATTTGATGTCATCTCACTCATGATATCATAAGTTTGATGTAATTCTCAATCTTCCTCCCCCTTTCACCATGAGGAGGCCTCCTTATATAACCTTGGAGAGGTCCAACCACTTAACAAATCTTTGGGATAAGTTGAGGATTCCTCTCATTCACTTGAGGATCTTCTCTAATATCATGCCTTGACCATCTATTTGAATCCAACCACCTTCAGGAATTAACGGATTCTTCCCTCATTTGTCTCAACAAACCCAAAACTTACTCAGAAAAGGGTAGCGCTCCCCCAAAAGGCTGCACAGGGCGCTCAAACACCCCCCCAAAGAGGCTCAGGGAGTGAAAGCACTCCCTGACAGTGGGTAGGGTAACGCTACTCTCCAAAATTCATTTTTTAGTGGTTCTTTCAGTGGCAAAAGGTTTTTACTCCCTGTCAAGTGATTTCTCTTCTTCCAAACTAGCCTTTGAGGTGTGCTAAGTGTCCTTATGATATCGTTAGAGGCACAACATAGGCAAGATGGTGATATGATGTTTGTGATACTTGCAACACTTGTGGTCAAATGTCACACTTGTGGACAATATGCGACACTTACAACACTGGTAATGACGACACTTTTAACACTATCAAAGTGAGTAATTTTGATGTGTAATAGATTTCCCCCCAAAGCACAAAGTTAGAAGACGATGATGACTGAAGTACTTTGTAGACTTTTTTCGAGCAAGAGTATGGACAAAGAGAAACCAGAAAAATATGCACACAACCATCAAACAAATATTATGACATGTTTCAAACCTAAAGCAGGCATACCTATGCTTGAGTGATAAAGACTTTTTAGGTATGGCCACCATAAAATACACAGTGGATCCATAATTATATTGAAAAAAGGTATAGACACTAAAGATACATTGTGGATCTATACTCATACGACTTGGACTGAACGTATCCATGAAGAATACACAATGGATCTATGAGATAACAACACATAGCCATGACCAATACAAAGTGGATATATGTAGCAGTATATATGTCATAGTCCAAAAGAACTCCTTCGCAACTTGGGCAAAGTATACATAAGAGTGAAAATTGAACCCAGTGTCTTCTTACCGATCCTTATGTAGTACGAATCTAACCATGTGAATAGATGTCTTGATGTCGAACATGGCATAAAACACTTGATTACTGGTCAATGAGGTAAACCATTAACAAGCGCGAGGGAGATAACCATTGATGTCAATGATTCCCAAGGTACTCTAGTACATTCCAATGAATGTGAATAGATGAGTTGAAGTCAAACATTTGTGGAATCATCTCATTGGGAGTCAATGATGTAAACCCACTGTCGAACGTGAGGAGACCTTACATTGAGGCATGCAGGTCCCAAAGTACTAACTGGTTTCTAAGTCTAGTTCCTAGATAATGTGTTGAAGTCGATAGGAATAGACCCGTCGAAAGAGGGCCTTGATGTATCCCCCATCAATGACACAAAACTAAAATAGAGATGTAACTGGTAGATCAAATGAACATGGACTGACACAGGTATTGAAAAAAAATATTTGTAATGGCTGTCTCTTGAGGCATATACTTCCCTTGAGCACTTAGCCACAACAATAGAAACTTGATGTTGGTTGTGGAGCCTGATTATCTTCCTAATTTAGAGGTCTTTTACTTTCAGCCGTGTTTATACCCCGTTAAGTATTTACACCCCAGAAGTATGTACACTCTTCAACGCAGGGGAGTGAATAGGGGGGGTACCCCCTCTGCTGGGTCCGGGGGGGCTATCCCCCCGGTTCGGGGGTCTGGGGGAAAGAGGGCCCCCAACGGGGGTTCGGGGGCGAAGCCCCCGAAAGAAAAATTGTCTTGTAAAATTATATTGTAATTTCATTGTAAATATGGACTGTTCATTATAAGGTCGCAGATCTAATGATAGAGATTATGTTGGGGTTTTTTTCCCTAGAAGGAAACCCTCTTTTATGAGGGAAATGTATTGCGTCTATGCATGTTGGTGAGTATTGTATTCTGAGAGAAGAGACTGTGAGATAAAGAAGAGGAAGTTACAACGGGTTTTGTTGTAGGTTGTATCCCTCTATTTTCCAGGATAATAATAAAGAAAGGACCTGGCAATTTCTCTGGTGGACGTAGCCCACACTGGGTGAACCACGTAAATCTGTGTCTCTCTTGTATCGTGTATCTTCTATGTTTTATTTCCACATTTTTTTTTTTATTTCTCCACGGTCCTGTTTTACTAACAACTCGTATCAGAGCCTAAGGTAACTCGCAAGAAAAGAGGGTTCCTGGTTCGAGTGGGAGCAATTTCAGAAGATGGAAAGTTTAGGGTCGAGAAATTTAATGGCCAAAACTACCAGTTATGGAAGATGCAGATGGAAGATTATTAATATCAGAAGGATCTATTCCTACCATTGAGCAGAGTAGCAAAGAATTCGGTGGCCATGAAAGATGAAGAATGATAGATTCTTGACAGAAAGGCTCTAGGAATGATACGATTGAGCCTGGCAGTGTTGGTGGCTTTCAATATATCGAAAGAAAAGACAACGAAGGGTTTGATGGATGCGTTGGCCAAATTGTATGAAAAACCCTCGGCGTCCAATAAGGTATTTCTAATGAAGAGATTATTTATTATGAAGATGTTGGAAGGTGACTCTGTTGCAGATCATTTAAATGAATTTAATACAGTTACTAATAACCTAAGTTCTGTAAAAGTGGACTTTGATGATGAGGTTAGGGCTCTTCTAATCTTGTGCTCATTGCTAGAAAGCTGGAATGGCTTGGTCATGGTTGTAGGTAACTCTGTATCTGGTTCAAATACTTGAAAATTTGATGATGTTGTTGGTGTTATCCTTAGTGAGGAAATGTGACGGAAAAGCATAGGTGAGACATCAGGT
>SNQJ01S0008723.1:159230-176137 GCA_010110895.2 Picea sitchensis
GAGTTCTTGCTAAGTTTCAGTTGGTCTTCAAGAATGAATAGGAAGATGAGAAATTTTCCACGTCTAAGAAGGTTCAGAGTCAAGCATATATGGCAGTGATGGAGTTGTTGAGATCAGTCTCCAAGTGGGATATTGTTGGTTGTGGAGCCTGATTATCTTCCTGATTTAGAGGTCTTTTACTTTCATCCATTTTTATACCCCATGAAGTATTTACACCCGAGAAGTATGTACACTCTTCCATGAGGGTGAGGGCAGAGGGGGGGTACACACTCTTCCAAAAATTGCCTTGTAAAAGTATATTGTAATTTCATTGTAAATTTGGATCGTTCATTATAAGGTCACAGATCTAACGATAGAGATTATGTTAGGGTTTTTTTCCCTAGAAGGCAACCCTCTTTTATGATGGAAAGGTATTGCGGCTATGCATGTTGGCGAGTATTGTATTCTGAGAGAAGAGACTGTGAGAGAAAGAAGAGGAAGTTACAAAGGGTTTTGCTATAGGTTGTATCCCTTCATTTTGCTGGATAATAATAAAAAAAGGACCTGCCAATTTCTCTGGTGGACGTAGCCCACACTGGGTGAACCATGTAAATCTGTGTCTCTCTTGTATTGTGTATCTTCTGTGTTTTATTTCTGCATTTGTTTTATTTTATTGCTCCACGGTCCTGTTTTACTAATACTTGACATCGACCAAAACTTGATAATGCAGTGGATGTTGTGACTTTCATCAGGTGACCCAAAGGAGTAAAAGAAACTCAGAGAATTGGCTTCGTGCAGAGGTTCAGCGGATTAAAATGTGTGCAAAGACAAAGTTCCGTGCTCAAGGGTGACCATAAGAGCTACTAGTAGTGTTCTCAAAAATTGCTTGGCTTCCTTCCTTCAATTGTTCTCCCATCTAAATAGATGAGTACCTCTTTTTAATTTAACGAGCTCGAGGAGGGTAACACATTATCGATATGACTCACCTTTAGTATGTCCCTCTTCCTTTGTTTAGAGAACTAGAAGAAGTAAGGGTTCAGTCCCGTATGGGCCCTTCAATGTATGATTGTTTAACGAGTCCAGAGAAGGAAAACTCGGTGGTTTTTCATATTTAGAGAGTCTGAAAACAACTTAAAGATGACTCCAATGTTGTCCTTTTTCGTAATTTTAGTCTCGCAAGGCCGAAAAAGAGATAAACTATCACTCGAAAGATTCCCTTTCAAACCTTTTAATGAGTGGGAAAGGAAGCAAGATCACTTGGCAATATTTTCATGTTTAGAGAGTCTGAAAAGAGCTTAAAGACGAATCCAAGGGGTTCCTTTTTTGTATATCCATGTGAGTCCAAAAAAGTGATAAAAGTATACTCGGTTACATTCTCATGTTTTTTTCGAGCATGAGAAAGAATAAAGACTAAGATCGGTATGCCCCCAGCTTGAAAGCTAGTGGCTTAACTCTAGAATGATCATCAAAGGCTAGAGACATTCCCTCCAAGCTTCAATTCATTCACCGACTTTGAGGTTGTCACCAATTTCTCTACTATATGGAGAAAAAGGATAAGAGTGGATGAAAAGAAGGTTCAAGAGAGGTGACTGTTTAATTTTTTAACCAGCTTGACACAGGAAAAGAACTGTGCCCAAGGATCCAAGTTCAATCCCTAGATTGTTGTTTCATTTTTTAACGAGCTTGCTACAGAGAGGAAAATTATGCTCAAGGGTTTTGTTTCATTTTTAACGAGCTTGCCACAGAGGAGAGAAACTATGCTCCTGGACTCGTCTTAATCATGGCTTCCAAGAGAGTAACGTTCTAGAAGGACACCATGTCAAGGGACAAAACTCGGTCATGTCTTCCAAGAGATATTCACTTGATGGAAGAAAATCACTTTGGAAGGAACACATGTCGAGGGCTATGAAAGGGGTAAGGAGATTAGGCTCCAATAACCCTATTGAATATATCACCATGTAAACTACCAGATCCAAATCATCAGAAGTTGAAGGCATGGGAGACGATGGAAAATCGACATTAGGAGGGGAGATAGACTGTATATCTTCCCGAATTGCTTCACGAGGGGGAAGAAAAGAGGGTCAATGATGGTTAGCATCCTGAGGTATCTCGTAAATGTTCAACATTTCCATAATAGATTCATCCGAGGGAAAAATTGGGGAAATGTAGTCGATCACAGACAACAAGGAACTTAACCGTTATGGCATCGAGTAACTGTCAGGTGCCAATAGATGTTGGTCATCTGATGAGGGAGAAGTGGATTGGATAGAAATGTATGATGTTTTGGATGGAGTAAGTGGCACAGTGTCACCTAATTCATTGAATTCCAATGGACTAGGTATAATGCAAGGGTCATATGATTCCAAAGATTGATAAGTCGTGGTTGAAATGATATCAACGATGGAAATATGATGTGTAATCGGTGGAAGTGGTGTAGGGAAGGTACCCATGAGGCTAGAATCTTTCAATAAGACAACACCAACGCTTTCATACGTGATCTTATGATCTCCCAGGAATGGAATATTGTGGGTAGCATGAGCATGAGCATCGATTGTACAGAAATCTAATTGATCGACAGTGACAATTTTTCCCTGATGAGGAAAGTGTACACATCGAAACATCGACAAGGCAATGAAAGTCATAGCATAAAATCAAGTTCTTCCAATTAACAAGTTATAATCGAGGGGATCATTGACCACCTCGACATCAACAGTGACAGTTTTTCCACCCAATTGGATGGGCATGGACTGTAAAATCCCATGCAAATGAAAACCTTGCCCATCAAAGGAGCATAACATCGTTGGGGATTTTTTAAGTGTGGGTGATTTTTAACCTTTCCAACATGCTAAATACATGGCACAATTTGAGGCTCCCTCATCCATAATAGTTCGGTGGATTTGTTGATTATGAACAACAACATCAACTTGGAAAGCAAGTTGGTGGGAGAGTCGAGACGTATAATTGTCCAGGTTAAACATGATATGGTTGGATGACTCAGGATCAATAGTGCCAATAGTGGCCAAGAGCATTCTACATTGACTGGGGTAGTGTTGTAGAACTTCTAACGTAGACATAGCACACGGTGTTTAAGGAAAATCTTAAAAAATGTTCTAGTTTTGGGCAGCAAGTGAACTAGGATTAAAGGAAGATTTATGGATAGTGATCTTAGGAGGGCGTAATATAGAGTCGATCATAGGTTTCTGAATCTGAAGTGGTCCAGACGAAGGATTAACCAATGGAAGACTAACGAAGGACGATGATGGATCCGGTAAAGTACGAGTACCGTTAGTGACCTTTCCTTTGTCAGGGTTACCTGGTGTGTCATATGTCTTAGAGCAAGTGGAAAAATTAATCCCATTAAACATATAAACGTGTGCACTTGTTGAGGCCTCATCATGAGGATGGCTAGAAATGCCCCTTGGAGAGGGGGTTTGAGTAACCATGGATTGTTGTTGTGGAAAAGGTTGAGTAAGCACAGTGGGTTGTGAATGTCCTTTGAAAATTTTGGCCACTTAATCGTGATGTGGATAGTCTCAAGTGTAGTTATCGTCACCACAAATGATACACAAGAATTTCAGTTTCTGTTGTGGTTTCTTTTTGGTAGAAGGTGTTTGAGATTGATGTTTTGGTTGTTCATTGTTATTGGTATTTTTTGATTTATTTTTTTTCTTATTCTTACCTTCGGATTGTTGTGAAGGGCTAGATTGAACTACATTCACCTCATAGATCTGAGTTTGGGGGGAGGTAGAGGAGAGTGTGGTCGACTGGGAAGTAGATTGAGTTTTGATGGAACCGATAACACCGTCTGCATGAGATGAGGATGACGGCTTAAATGGATCGGTATTAGCTCTCACAACATTTGGAAGAAAATCATACAAAGTACTAGATTGTGAATAAACCAAATCTAAGTACTCGGCCTGAGCAATGGTTTCTTCCTTGGTGATTGTGCCACACATAGCGACATCGCGAGCGATTGGGGGTAAAAGTGATTTAGTAAACCATTCCACTAATAATATGTTAGGAATGATTACCTTTATCATCCTTCGTCGTCATCTCCACACCCCATCTTGGGGAAAAGGGTAAGTTATATCTTTCTTCACACCCCATCTTTGTATAAAATCTTGTTCTAGATCCTCAGAGTATTCAGAGCTCATACTTGGGAGGTTGATGCACCATTTTCTAGCTTCTCTAGTTAGTAAAGCCAAAAAGAGTTTCATAAACATGTTTGACTGTCTTTTCCCAACTTCATGAAGGTCAAAACTTTTGCAAAATATCGACCAATGAAGGTTTCCATTAGTATCATCTACCCGAGAGAACTTAGGTAGACATGAGTTTTCCTACTTAGGTAGTTGTGCAAGCCCCCTCCAACGTTCTTCGTAATATCCTCAAGTATTAAAAGTTTTATTGAATAATTTCCATTTATGGAAATTTTTACTTGGGAGTTTGGATCTTACAACTCTCCTCTTTGATGGATAGATGTAAGAGACCAAATTTTAATTTATGAAATGCAGGAAATAGATGGAAGGGCTAAGTTAAAAACAATTGTCTATGACTCCATGAGTAGGGAACTTTTTTTACTTAGCTCAAAACTGTATTTTACAAGTGTGAGAAGTGGATTTCTGTCACTAGCAGCCCCTAAAATTATGGATTTCTAAAGAAAATTTCAAAGGAGGGAAATGAATTCAATAAAATTCCTAGGCAAAACAAAAGAGGATATATAAAACATATGTGGGAGGCATGAAATTGCTTAGTATGTTTTGGAAGGATATATTTGTTGTGTGAGCACTCTTGTCTTAGGAAAATGATTTATAAATTCTACACACGCATATTGACTAAGCAATAAAGCTCATTTCTCCCTTATGGAGTCAAGATCATTCTAGGGGATGATCATGACATGTAACTTGGTTGTTATGCATCTAGGGTTGGATGGAACATGGTTGTTCCATTTTTTTCCAACTTATATGTATCTTTTCTTTTATTAGTGAATATCGCTTGCATATTATAATAATAATAATCTATTTTTAAGGTCACTGACAAGCCACACCAAATTGGTGTATGAGACCCCCTTGCTT
The DNA here is from genome assembly GCA_010110895.2 of Picea sitchensis. NCBI lineage: Eukaryota > Viridiplantae > Streptophyta > Pinopsida > Pinales > Pinaceae > Picea > Picea sitchensis. Next base: position 164,282 of record SNQJ01S0008723.1, read on the forward strand.
GTGGGAGAATGGACCCCATTAATAGTTACAAATAATGTTAGATATGAGAAGTTACATATATTTTATTTTAAAGATTTATGCATGTTGTGTACATACATTTAGAAATCGTTGAAGAAATTTTACATCGCAAAGTGAATGGTAGAAAATAGAGTAAATTTGATGAATGAAATTTTGAATTGAGATGACATGCAATTCTCAAAAATTTGTACAAGTCTATACATAAAAAATTTGTTTATATTAGAATACAAAAATTACTGCAGTAATGAAATAAACAATGTATATAATATATACATATAATGAAATAATCAATGTATATAAAATATACATATATAAACAAATGAGTACATGTTCCCTTTAATATCATCCTGGAAAAATAAGAATTTTATCCTTATAAAAATAGAGAAAAATTATCCTGAAGGAGCAGGAGCAGACTTAGACTTATAAAGAGTGCTTTTAATATAAAAAGGAACTTTATGGGAACTCTATTGATTGGAACTCCAATACCTCTCCAAATGTAGCCATGATCTTATAACAACCAAATCCTTTCTCTAGTAGAGAATAGAACGAGAGTTAGGGACTGTGTAAATTAGAAATTAAGAATTACGAGAATTTTATACAAGTAGTCAATCTCATCTTAAATTCTAGAGATTAATTCATGTATGGATATATGTGAGGTGTATGAACACAACTCTTATAATATAACCTTTCAATTTAGTACAAATATTTTAAAATTTTGATTACCAAGATAATGTGGGATGGTTAAACTACCAACGTTATTAAATAGTGCAGAATTACCTGAGTCGATCCCCTAGAATAGGATTTCCATTGCGTCTGATGGTTTCCCTTCCAAAAGAAACGAGCCCATAATTAAAATATTATGCAGAAATTTATCATTACGATGTAATGAAATAGAGCCATTATAAAACCCGAGATATTATAAATCTGTTAAGCCGAAGTACAAGTAATCATAATTTCGAGTCAACCAAAATTATTATGAGTAACATAATATAAATTATGAGAAGTACAAAATACATACAACCAATAATGGATGGTGACTGGACTCTCTTCTATATCAAAAAATATAAGATTTATCATACGTATTGAAGAAGTAACAAGTCAAGGGATTTGTAACTATCAAACCCTTCATATTTTAAAGTATGTACTTAATCTATCAAGTTTCTTTTTAGAAATTTGCCAAAAGTTAAAACCTTACAGGAAAGCCAGGAATGTGTGAGTAATAGATGGACTGCTAAAGAGGAAAGGAGGACAATAAATAGGAAATGTACCCTAATCCTTAAGAAAACAATTATAAATGAAAAAACAACCATCGATTAAGGGAAAACCTCCCTTCTAGATTTCACATTTACCTAGAGAAACTATTTCGTATTTTTGTACAAAATGTAAGTATAGATTTCCAGAGTTATTTTATAATCGAGTAGATTCCTTGCAAGGAAAACCTTACCTGAAGATGAACGGATGGGTAATAACCAACAATACTTTGACTTGACGATATTTTTAAACTCCCAGGATTCCAGGGAAAGCATGGTTAAAATTCGCAGAGAAACTAAAGCAAAATCTCATAACTCCACCTCTCAGAATGTTGAATGATAGAAGCTAAACAAAACCACCTTTGTTATGAACCCAATCAAACGTCGGGCCTATCAATTGTATAACCTGCCGGTAAAAGGTTGGGTAAGAGCGCAAAGTACCAAAACAACATACAAAGTTTTATTGGATAGTGGAGTGTGAGTTGATCAGTAGTCACCATGCCATAACTACACATAGTAAAAAAAAATCTCCTTACAAATGTAAATAGTGGATTTTCAGAACTAGGACTTATCTTGTAAACGGCACAAAAATTTGAGTTTAAGACTCTTCCACCTCAGAATCATAAGATGAAACTTTGAAGGTTTTTCGCCTTGTTCGTCATACAAAGAAGTCGACTTGGCTTTTAAAAATATCATAAACAATAATATCTTATACAACCATAACTCTATATGCTTAAAATTTGATTCTTAATAAGAATAGTGTACTACGTTACCTCCTAAAACTGTGACTTCACAGTTTATTTTAAATATGTGTAAAAACCTCAGTTAAATTGATAGGATGACCATTGTATGGTAAAAAACAACGTGGAATACATAAATAATATAATTACATTTATGAGTATTCTGTTGGTGATATAGACCTAGAGTTCAGAAATATTTTATTATCCAAAGGGTTTATAACATAATGTAAAATGATCCTAGGAAACAAAAAATTGTAACAGTAAGACAAGTCCAAGGACAAAGGACCATATTCATGTTTCTGAATAGAATGGTACTAATGTCATAGTCAGCTAGAATAAAGTAAATAAAACAGATTGATCATAAGTAACCATATATGTTGGACAATCATATCAAGAATTTATAATTCATTTATAAATAAAATTTGACTGCGATTATTTAAGTCATTAGAAATTATAAATCGTGGAGATGAGTTGCGATATTAATCAATGATAAGATAATCATAAGTTATGAGTTTTGGATCTTACCAGACTCTTTCAGTCAATAAAGTTTCGTCATTAGTCAAGTAGATAGGAGGTTTTAATAACCGAACTCATATTGTTAAGAAAATTTGGCGCTAGAATCTTAGTCTAAAAAAAATAGTGATTATGGGGTTTCTTACGTTTGGTATCAGAGATGTAGGAAATATAAAGTGTTTGATGAAAAACGAACAAACAAATTGTTCATTGTTACAAACAAACTGTTTCAAAAATTTCATAAACATGTCTGCAAAGAATGGCCTAGAAAACAAACTTGAAGGAAATCATAATCAACAACCTCATAGAAATACATAACATCCAAGTGAAAGTATCTCAACAACACAAGTTTTTGAAACAATGAGAAATCTAATAGTAGAATTAAAACATTCAAGGTTGATAATTAAAAATTAAAGAAATCACATGAAGATCAACAAGAAATAAATGAGATGTTGTTATGAAGATAACAATGAAAAAGAACCCAAAGAATAATGATTTGGATGAAGAAGGCAATCATCTTCAAATGAATCAAGCAAAGAAACTGAGAAATAAAACACATCTTTGAATGACACACATATAACTGAAAACATAGTGTCTTCAGTGAATAAATGAAAAGAGATGGAGAGTTTAATAAAATTAAACCTTCAACTTTTGATGGAGAATATAGAACCACAGAAGAGGCACAAGCACGGTTAATGGACATCAATAATTATTTCCATATTTACAATTACTCTAGTAACATGAAAGTAAGAATAGCCATCTATAACTTATAAGGTAAAGCTAGTATTTGGTGGAAGGATTTAAAGCTAGCCAAAGGTCTAAAAGAAAAGAAAATGGAATAGGCAAAATTTAAGCAATAGTTTAAGAAACAATATTTGTATGAAAGTTACTATGAGAGAAAAACCAAAGAGTTCTATGAATTGAACTTAGGACAAATCTCTATGGAAGACTTGATTACCAAATTTATGGAACTATTGAGTTTTGTAACTTATATTAAGGATGAAAAGGAAAAATATCGGAATGAAGTACTACTAAAAGAAATGTTATGAACAATACAAGAAACGATCTGAAAATCCAATGGCATGGAGAGAAACGAAACAAGAGAAACTCAATCAAAGTAAAAAGGGTTTGAATGCATCACCATTTATTAATATGTCCAAAGGACATCAATAAAGCAACTTCTCCAAGAACTCATCACAAGTACAAGGAAATAAATCAGTTAATTTGGGATTTTGGAAAACAATTGATAATGTTAGAGAACCATTGAAATGACAGGGATGTGGTGAACCACATTTATTGAAGAATTATCCATATATAAATTATAAAAACAAAACCATTAAGAACATACAAGAAGATTCAACAGTTAGAGATATTGGAAAAAATGTCCATTGAATCAATGTTTCTCTCGATGAAAAATAAGAAGATCATCGATCTACCATTGTGGAAATTGAAGATAAATTTCATGATAGAGAAATTTCTATTTTAATAAACACTCGAGATAGTTTAAGTTATGTTACCCCATCCTTGGTAGACTCAAGCAAGATGAAAAAGGTAAAACATATTAAATCATGGTTAGTACAATTAGCAATAGGAACAAAAGGAAAAGTAATTGAATTTATTCAAGATGGATATAAATGGTCATAATACAAATCTAAATTTAAATCTATTAGCTTTAGGTTCATATGAAATGGTTATAGGTATGGCCTCGTTAGAGAAACATAAATTTGTACTGAATTGTTATGAAAAAACATTTATTTATAAATATGAAAGTGGAGTATAAAGAACATTGCAAGGAATCAATAAACATGTCTCTATTAGAAAAATATCAATAATTCAATTAAATTAGTGCATTAGTAAAGACTGCAAACTATTTTTTATTCACATAATGAATCTACACTTAACGAATCTACTAGATAAAGAAAAAAAACCGAGTTTGGAAGAATTTGTTGTCCTTCGAGGATTTGAGGATGTATTTGCAGAATAAATACCTGAATTATCTCGAAGAAGAGAAATAAATTTCTCTATTGATATACTATTGGGATCTTCACCGATATCAAAGACAACTTACATGATGAGTATCCCTGAGTTAATGGAATTAGAAATTCAACTAAAGAAATTATTAGATAAAGGATACATCTGACCAAGTGTTTCTCCATGGGGAGCATCAATATTATTTTTCAAAAAGAAATATGGAAATCTACGGTTATGGATTTACTATCGTCAATTTAATAAAATGATGATAAAAAATAAGTACCCTATGGCTAGGATTAATGATTTATTTGACGAGGTTGGAGGAGAAAAGATATTCTCTAAATTGGATTTAATGTCTAAGTATCATCAAATATAAATAAAAGATGAAGACATAAATAAAACAACTTTTAGGAAACGATTTGGACATCAAGAGTTTGTAGTAATCCCATTTGGACTTACTAATGCGCCGATAACTTTTATTTGTTTAATGAATAGTATATTCAACCAATACTTGGATAAATTTAGATCGATCTTTATTGATAATATACTAAACTATTAAAAGTTAGAAGAAGAACAAAAATAAATTTTGAAAATAGTATTACACACTGTAAGAGAGCATAAACTATATGCTAAATTCAATAAATGCGACTTTTATCAAAGGGAAATACAATATCTAGGACATGTGATATTCGAAGATGGAATTGTAGTGGATCCATATAAGATTAAAGATATAATGAAATGAAATGTACTTAAGAATGTAACATATTTATGATCATTCATGGGAATTACAGGTTATTACCGACAAATTATCGAAGGATTTTCAAAAATTGCTTATCCTAGTACATCATTGTAGAAAAAGGGAATGAAATTTATTTTGTCTCAGAAATGCCAAGATAGTTTCAATAAAATGAAAGTATTATTGAATACAACACTGATCCTTAAAGTGGTTGATCCTTACAATGATTTTACAGTTTTTGTAGATGAAGTAAAGAAGGACTAGGATGGGTATTGTTGCAAGATGGACACACAAATTTTCATGAATATCAAAAATTGAAGGAAAATGAAAGAAATTATGTATGTCATGAACTCAAGTTATTGGTGGTAATTCATGCACTAGAAAACATGGTGGAACTACCTAATGGGAAGGAAATTCTTATTATTAACAGATAACAACTAGATCTCAATGCACGACAAGTAAGGTGGTTAGCGTTTTTAAGGGAGTTTGATTTCGAATTTTGACATATCAAAGGAAAGGAGAATAAAGTCTTAGATGAACTTAGTCCAAGAACTAATGGAATATATGAAATTATGATTAGCAAAACCGAAATTGATATTGAGGACAAAATTGATTCTGCAAGAATAAATGATGCAGAATACATCTAAATAACAGAACAATTGTGGAAAAATGAAGGAAATCTGGAATACTAAAGTTAAAAAAATAATTGGTAATCCTAAATGAGTTGCATAAAATTCCCTATTGTGGTCATCCTGGATATCAAAAAATGATAATGTCTTTGAGGAAACAATTTTATTTTCCTAATATGAAATATGAAACAACTAACTACTTATCTAAATGCTTATATTGCCAATACGTGACTAAACATAAACATCCAACATGTTTATTACAATCTTTACCTATTCCAAAATGGACATGATAAATTATTTCCATGGATTTCATTATAGGTTTGCGTAAAACTCAAAGACAATATGACACTATTATGGTTGTAGTGGATGAATTAAGTAAGAGTGTTCATTTCATACCTGTGAAATCTACTTATAAAGCTATTAATATCGTTGATTTTTTTATGATAAAGATATTTAGATTACATAGAATTCCTAAAATGGTGATTTAAGATAGAGATGTTAAATTTACATCACATTTTTGGAAGGACTTTTTTGCAAGTCTCGGAAATAATTTGAATTTTAGTACAAGTTATCATCCACAAACAGATGGACAAACAAAATCTACAAACCAGATTATTGAAGATATGTTATGATTGTATGTAAGAATGAAACCAACTAAGTTGGAAGAGTACCTACACTTAGTCAAATTGACATACAATAACGATTATAAAGTTTCACATACAATAATGATTATCAAGTGTCAGAAAAAATGATTCCTTTCAAAGTTCTATATGGCAAGAAATGTACAACTCTCACCAGTTGGGATAATCCGGTTGATATAATAATGATTGGACCAAAAATGATCCAAGAAATGGAACAGAAGGTAAAGAAAGTGAAACAAAATTTAATGGTTGTGCAAGATCAAGAGTAAATCTATGGAGATCAGAAAAGGTGACACAAGGAATTTAATGTTGGAGAACATGTATACCTTAAATTCAAAGCAGGGAGGAGATTATTAAATCTATGGAGATGTTCTAAGTTGGAACAAAGTTTTTGTGGTCCATTTGAATTTTTAGCTCGAATTTGATCAATGGCATATGAACTAGCACTCCCTGCTAATTTGAAAATTCATAATGGTTTTCAAGTTTCATTATTAAAAAATTATATCTTTTATCATACTCACATCATTGATTGAAACATGGTGTAGGTGGAGCCAGAATTTTAGTTCCAAGGAGCCATCACCCACGTAAAGGTGCAATGGAAGAGCTTTCGTCCCGAGGAGGCTACTTGGGAGATGGAACATGAAATGATGAAATCATATCCAACTCTATTCCAAGTGATGACTCGAAGGAAGGAATAAAACTGAGGACCATGCTATTCTTAAGGGGGAGAGAATGTAATATCCTCAAGAATTAAACATTTTATTGAATAATTTTCTTTATGAACATTCGTACTTGGTTTTATTAAGGCATTTAATTGTTATTTTTTTAATTGTTGAGAAATACTTTGGACTTTCCATCTGTAATGTTTGATGGACAGATGAAAGAGACAAAAAAATTTAATTTAATAAATGAAAGAAACAAATTGAACAACCACGGTAAAAATAGTTGAATATTACTCCATGTGTTGGGAACATGTTTGAGTTGACTCAGAGCTAGATATTACAAAAGTGGATTTTTGTCACTAGTATCCCCTAAAAATCAAGGATTTCTAAATATGTGAATTTCCAAGGAGGGAAATCAATTTAAGAAAAGTCATGGGCAAAATAAAAGATGATATATAAAACATATGTGGGAGGCACGACACTTGAGAGTATGTCACGGAAGGATATATTTGTTAGGAAACTAATTATCGAACTGTACATAGGAATATTGAATAAGGAGTGCAGTTCAATTCTCCCTTATGGAGTAAGGGTTAGGATAGGGGTTGATCAGGACAAGTAACTTGTCTTTTATGCATCTATGAGTGGGTGGAATGCGGTTGTTCCATTTCTTTCTGTCTTATCTTATTCATATATGAATCTTCTATTTTATTATTGAATATTGCTTGCATATTAGTTATTGGTAGTTAAAAGTCATTTTATATCCGAAAAGTTATCATATTTTTTTTAAGTATTTGTACATGTTGTGTACATACATTTAGATATCATTGAGAAAATTCTACATCACAAAGTGAATGGTAGAAAACAGAGTAAAATTAAAGAATAAAAACTTGAATTCAGATGGCATGCAATTATCAGAAAATTTTACAAATCTATATTGCAATAATGAAATAAACAATGTATATGAAATATACATATATAAATAAATGAGTACATGTTCCCTTTAATATCATCTTGCAAAAATAAAAATGTCATCCTTATTAAAGTAGAGGAAAATTCTCGTGAAGGAGCACACTTACCAAGAGTTCTTTTTATATACAAAGGGACTTTATTGGAACTTGAATACCTCTCCAAAGGTAGCCATGATATTATAACAACCAAATCCTTTCTCCGCAAGAACATAGAATTGGAGTTAGGAACTATGTAAATTAGAAAGTAAGAATTACGAGAATTTTGTACAAGTAGTCAATCTCACCTTACCTTAATTTAGTCAAACTATTGTAAAATTTTGATTACCAAGATAATGTAGAATGGTTAAACTACCAAGGATATTAGATAGAATATAATTACGAGAGTCGATCACCTAAAATAGAGTTGGAATCTTGTAAGCATCGATGAAAGTAAGTTGGGGAAGGAGTTCCATTGCATCTGATGGGTTCCCTCGCAAAAGAAAGGGACCCATCATTAAAATATTACCCATAAATTTATCATTAGGATGTAATGAGATAGAGGCATTACATAACTCGAGATATTATAAATTTGTTAAGTCAAACTACAAAAAAATAACAATTTCAAGTCAACCAAAACTATTATGAGTAACATAATATAAATGATGATAAGTGTGGTAGTTCATTTAATTCTTGTAGATGGACTTGAAACCTATGTAAAATAAATACACCCAATAAAAAATGGCAACTGGACTCGCTATTATATCATAGAATATATCACTTATCATACGTATTGAAGAAGTAACAACTAAAGGGATTTGCAATGAGAATACTATCAAGCCCTTCATATTTTAAAGTATGTACTTATTATATCATACAACGTGAGCGGGCCTAATGGTTAGGAACATGTGTTTCCTCCTGAGAGGTCACAAGTTCAAATCCAGAGGGGGTTAGAGTATGTATTCCTTCATAGACTTTACTAGTCAAATTGTTGGGCGGAGGGGGTCCCTTCTCCCACAAACAAGGGGGTCTCATACAAAAATTTGGTGTGGCTTGGCCATGACCTTAAAAATAGATTATTATTATTATTATTATCATGTTTTTTTTATAAATTTGCGAGAAGTTAAAATCTTATTGGAAAACTAGGAATGTGTGAGTAATAGATGGTTAGATAAATAGGAAAGGCGAACAATAACGAGGGAATGTACCCTAATCCTTAATAAAACTTTTATATATGAAACAAAAACATAGATTAAGGGAAAATCTTCCTTCTGGAATTCAAATTTACCTATACAAACTATTTCACATTTTTTTCTGGAATGCAAGTATAGATTTCTAGAGTTATTTTACAATCAATTAGATTCCTTGGAAGGAAAATGTTACCCGAAGATGAATGGGTGGGTAATAACAAACAACCTTTTGACTCGATGATAATTGTAAAATTCCATGATTCGAGGCAAATAATGGTTAAAATTTGTAGAGAAGCTAAAGTAAAAAATCTGATCTCCACCTCTCAGAATGTTGAATGATAGAAGGTAACCAAAAACACCTTTATTTTGAAGCCAATGAAACCTAGAGCCTATCACTTGTACAAACTGCATGTAGGTGTATCTTCCAAAGTGCATAAAGCCATGTGAAAGATAAATACGTGGACTTAAATGGGTGGGTAAGAGAATGAACTACCAAAAACATGTAGAAAGTTTTATTGTATAGTGGAGTATGAGTTGATGAGTAGTCACCTTGCCATAACTACACATAGTAAAAAAAATAACTCCATGCAGTTGTAAATAGTGGGTTTTGATACCTAGAACTTGTCTTGTAAATGACACAAACCTTTGAGTTTAAGACTCTTCCACCTCATAATCATATGATGAAACTTTGAAGTTTTTTTATCTAGATTTATGAGTGGAATGAAATGAAACCACATATTAATAATATTAACACAGAGACAAGTGAACAATAACCGAGATACAATAAAACTTGGCTTCTATTAAATAAGAAATATGTTGAAAAATGTAAAACACAGACTAAAAACAAGCTTGCTAGAATGGTGGCAGCTTATCTGAGAAGAGATGTGATGACTATGTTCATTCACAAGAATAATAATACAATGAGGATATGAAGGAATTTTTATAGTAAACATGAATTCCAAAATGTTATTCATCCAAAAACATAACCCTAGGAGATGAGGCATCAAAAGTCATGTGGTCTCGGTTAGGGTAAGTTAGTACATGAACTTACTGTGGTCATAATTTTTGCATACGATCTTCGTTTAGGGTGCATGATAGCTCGTTGGAAAGGTATTGATGAGGATATTCATTTATGGGACTCAATTAGATCCTTGTGCCACCATTTAGGTTCTTGATAATGAAAAAAAATCACTTAATCCCTCAAAATGGCCCCAAAAGTGTAGTAACTGAAAAACTGTTAAAAATAGTAGCCAAAAAATTGTTTTGAGTCAGTTGGACATGGTGTGTGGCCACCGAGATACTCATGTATCAATTCTCCCCCCTTATGAAACAATGGTATCCATTGCGTGGATTTACCCCATTAGATGAGAAAATTTCTGTTGAATTTCACCCCAAGTGAGTCACTTGCCTTGGTGCAAGAGTTTCCCTGCTTTGGCAACCCGATAAAGTTGGATCTTATGCTGGCGAGTTAACTTGAACTTTCTGTCCATGATATGTTCAGTTGATTCATGTTCCATGTATTCAAGGTTGAGATCTATTGTTGTTAATTGTTCCACTATCTCCTAGGTTTCCAATAATGGAGGAAGCTAAGGTTGAATGAGGTCCACATTGAATATTGGGTGCAAGCCGAGGAATGGGGGAAGGATGAGCTAAAAAACATGCTCATCCAAAAAAAAATTGATGGTGTAGGGTCCATAATGGAGTGGACAAAGATTTAAATGAGGCCCTGTAAGGCGTTCTTTCTGTAAGTGCAACCAAACTTTGTCTCCCACCTAAAACTGTTGTGGCATGCGATGTTGATCATGGCGTTGTTTCACTAGTAGATATTGTAAAAATTCTGACGTTTTATTTGCGGCGTTATGGACAAAATTGTCCATATTGTCACAAAATAGAGTAAATTTAAAAATAAAAAAATCATGTTGCCTGATAATGTCGGTGTTTCCACGTTGACGTCTCTCTTTCCACGTTAACGTCTCTCTTGCCACATTAACGTCACTCTTGCCACGTTTTCCACTGGAACATCTCTCTTGCCATGTTTTCCACTAGAATGTCTCTCTTGCCACGTTAACGTCACTCTTTCCACATTTTCCACTGGAACGTCTCTCTTGCCACGTTTTCCACTGGAACGTCTCTCTTGCCACGTTTGTGAAGATATATGTCGCAATTGCGACGTTTTGTAAACTAGGCTTTCCCCTCCAACGGTCACCTTAGTATGTTCACCAAGTCAAAATACCAACGGTCACTTAGGAATTTTTTACGTCGTAATTGCAACGTTACAAAATCTATAAATATGTTGCATTTGACGGATGTTGTGACAAGTTTTCTATAGTAATTACTCTTGAAAAAGGATTTGCGGGTCTTCTCGGCGAACAAAAAATAGATATTTGTTTCAGTATAAGTCTGTGGGGAAGAATGTCAAAAAACATTAGAGTTGAATGGGTTCAATGTCATTCAGCATGCCATCTTCAAAATCTTACTTCTTGATCTTGTTTGCATCATAACTTTTCACCATAATATTGATCATTTCTCATTTAAATATTTCACAAAGCATGTTCTTCTCTA
>SNQJ01S0008724.1:0-21298 GCA_010110895.2 Picea sitchensis
AGGGTAGATGCTCTTCCAGATCTCACAGATGTGAGTGGAAGAATGGACCAGATGATTCAATTTATATATCATAACAATGTTTTCTGTGCAAGCTGATGATATGATTTTTATGGAGACTGCATGTCTCTAGACAGTAGATGTACACTACCGTAGTGGATGTGTTCCACTGATTGTGACTATATGTCACTGATCAAGTATATGTGTGCTACTTGGTGTGGCAGTGTACCACTGGATTGTAGTTGTGTGCTACTATGGATAAACATAGTTGTGTTATATTGAATGAAGTTGTTCCAATCGCCTTGAGGACTATCAATAGTGTTGGAAATGATTATCAGCTAGATGGATGATCAATGGACAAAGATTTCCCAGATGAAAAATGGTTCAAAAAATTTATTCTTCTAGGACATATGTACAGATTATAAGAATGGATCTTGTGTCACTCTATGGATTGAGTGACTTATCCAACATCATGTATGATTACTCAGATGGAGTATGGTTTTGAGAGATGATGCAACTGATGACACTGATAGTGATGATGGTGCTTATGATCTAATCATGAGATAGTCTATACGACTATGTTGATGCTACTGGGTGAATGGTAAGTTTGTGCTCAATACCATTACCTTCAATACCTCCCTAGCTAGGAGGGAGTGTTGATATTATGGTAGTTGTGGGAGGTATTTACCTCCATGTGTAAACCTAATGAGAATAGAATATTCCGGGAAGCAAGAAGAAACCCTAATTGGTTGGCTAATAACCCTAGAAGACAAGTCGGCTCAAGAGGATAATTTGTATTAGGTTATTAGCCTCCAAGAAAAGAAGTCTTCTAAAGGAAATATTATATACTAAGTAAATAGGCACCTAGAATGAGAAGTCAGCCCAGGCAGTCTGCCAGATTTAGTATAAATACAGGAGGCCAGTCTTCATTCTTGCAAGGCATTCTCAAAACTGCAGTAACACACTTGTGCACACTACAGTTGGGCATTTTTGTGCGCAAGTTCTGGAGAATGTGATGTGCCAATCTATAGTCTCGGTCTTCTTTGGGTTTGGATTTTTTGGTCAGTTTTGTTTTTCTTTCTTGATGTGCTATCCTTGGAGAGAGGTGCGCTATCTTGTTTGGCTATCTAGCCTAGGGTTTTCTTCCATAATGATTCTCTATCAAGGTTAAGGTGCTCGAGGGTGGCTTCGGCCTATGGTTGGGTGAAAATAGTGATATTTTCTTTGGTTAAATGATCACATCCATTATATTCTAACAACTCTCACACCCACCCTTTTACATGAGTTTAATGATTGGGCTCTCATACACTCAAACAAAAAATTAGAAGTTATCTCCAATGATAATAAAATTTAGGAAAATGGGTTGAATTTAATACCCATAATTAATTCTCCCTTTGGACCCCTCTTAGACACTCTCTTCTCTTGTAGAAACCTCAACTTCCATCTTTATCCATATTCCCAAGCAGTTGACATCATATTTTATTTATTTAAAAACAAAAAAATACATTCACATATTACATCTCTTGGCCATAACCACATTCATATCTACATTATTCATAAATTAAACTGAGGATTATAGTGGGGATGTTAAATTAAAGAAGAAGATGAAAAAGTATGCAATAATGATTCACCCCCCCCCTCTCAGTATTGCTGGATATTCCATCAATTAGTATCAGAGCAAGGTTCCTTTAAGAATAGTCTAACAAACTGAAAGGAATATCAAATTAAACACACATGGATGGAGAAAAGATTTACACTAAGAATGGAACTCCAATACCTAGAAAAGAAGAATACATATTTTGGAGTACAAGAATGGAAAGTCATTTGAAGAAAATGGGACATGATGTATGGAGTTCAGTAATCACTGATTACTTCCCACAAATTAGAGTAAGGACTCCAACTCAAAAGAAAGCCAAGAAAAGTAACTCAATGGAAATGAATACAATCCTTTATGTATTACCTAATGATGTCAAAGATAAGATAGGTGAATGCAATTCTGCAAAGGAACTTTGGGACAAGATGAAAGACCTCTACTCAGAAGAAAAGTCTAATGAAGCATTTCAATAAGAAGAAATTTCAGTCTACAACAATTCTAGTGATGAATATTCTTTTGAAGAATACTCAGACAACAAAGAAGAAGTCAATCTTGAATCTGAGCTTGAGTGTTCTTTGAATGATTTGAGAAAATATAAACATAGGTGTAAACAACTAAAGGATCAACTTAAGATTGTTGAAAAATTCAAGAAAGGGACTGAATCCCTTGATAAAGTTCTCAGTCTACGAAAAATTCCTTCAAACGAATTTGGCCTTGAATATGAACAAGTACACATAGTTAAAGGTTCAATTCCTATTACTCAGATTGATGTTGAAGATGACATGTATTGTGATGATACCTCCAAATAATATTCTCTTCCTCCCATGAAGATGTATAAAATCAAAAGAGAATACACAGAAGACATTCCTATCAAGGATAAAGAGGAAGACTCAATCATCAATAAAGGTAAAGACTCTTCACAATCTTTCGATTGCAATAATGTTGATATTAAAATCTCCCTTGCAAATAAAGAAGAAGATTTAGGTACAATAGACGAATGTTCTGTTAGCATCTATCCCATGAAATAAGTAGAAGAAGAACTATCTAAAGTCAAACAAAAAGTTGATTGGAGTCTTTATGAATACCACTATGACCATGATTATGCATACTATAGTTTTTTTCATGACTACACTAAATAATTTCTTGAAAAGAGTCAAAAACATTTCTTGGGGATAAAGGAAATTCTCAAAGACAATGAAAAAATCATATCCGAGCAAAATATTCAGTTAGAATAAAAAGAAGAGGAGATTAAGAAATTAAAGAATGAAATTAGTCAAGTAAAAGAAGAAAATAAGGAAGATGATGAACTTAGCCAAATCCTTGCAGATCTAAAAGAACTAAGAGAAAGCAATGTCAATCTGAAGACCCAACTTGAAGAAACTAAAAGAAGAGATGAGGTAGTGAGGAAGCAGTTGAACAAAAGGGAAGAATCATGTCATAAGCTGGAAGAAGAAGTTGTGAATCTTATAAAGAAGGTTGAGAAGTCAAACACCCAATTCAATTTCTTGAATAACTCTATGATCTTAGATGAGATCTTGGATAGTCAAAGATCACCAAATGACAAAACCGGTCTTGGCTACAACAAGGAAGAAATTAGTAATCCAAAGAAACCCGATGCAAGTCCTTCATTTGTAAAGAGTGAATATAGGTCTAATGCAAGTCTTTCTTTTATAAAAAGGGAAAGCAAGTATGATGCAGGTTCTTCATGTTCAAAGAATGAAAACAACACTACAACATTTAGAAGATCATATCAAGGAAGAGATCCTGAAGCTACTCATACACCTCAAAGTAAGTTTAGAAGAAATACACCTTCATGGATGAATCAAAGGAAGTATGAGAGTGTTTTTAATGGTTATTGTTTTTCTTGTAATGAGTATGGTAATAAAGCCTTGGATTGTAGGCATCATGGAAGAAAACAAATTGGTAGGTTCAACAAAAATATAAGATGTTGGAACTGCAATCTTGTTGGACATATTGATACACATTGCTACACTATGAGATGCTACAGTTGTGATGGATATGGCCACAAAGTCCATGACTGTTGGAACTCAAAAAGATAGTCAATAAGAAATGCTTCACACAATATGACAAGAAGAGTAAATAAGACATGGAAAATAAAATCTGAAGTACCAAACAAGAAAGATAATGAAAATATTGCTCCTGAAATTGATGAAGTTTATAATAGGAGATTGGTGGGTGAAACTTCTCAAGTTAAGGATGAAGAATCTTCTGATGCACATAATAGTGACGTTGATGTTGAATTTCCAACAATATAACAACAAGAAGAATTGAATGATGACTATCTCAAAAATATTTCAATCCCATTTTAATGGTACACTAAAACTCCTAAAAAAAAATAAAAAAATCTATGTCCAGGAAGCTACAAGGACTATTCTCAATGAAGAAAAATTATCTAATGGATATTGGAGGGATGATGTAAGCACAACAATATACATATTGAAAAAATTTCAGCTCAGGATTAATAATAATAAGACTCATGAACTATGGTTTGGAAGAGCTCCATTAGTAAAATATTTCAAGGTCTTTGGAAGTAAGTGCTATATCAAAAGGCTTGATAAGAATCTCATAAAATGTGATGCCAGATCTGATGAAGGTATCCTTCTTGGATATGATTCTACCAAGAAAGCATACATATGCTACAATCTTAGGTTACATAAGATTATTGAGAGTGTAGATTTCAAAGTGGATGATATCAAAACAATTGGTATCCTAGTTAGAGATCGATGAGAATCGATGGAAAAAACCAAGGGTTGTTTGAAGAATATGACCTACAATTGTGTTGTGTTCAGTAAGACATCAATATCCACAACAACATCGTTATGATGTAAAAAATTCTATACATGAAATCCTGTAGAGATAACAAGAGGAAAGACCTTGTCAGGAAGAGCTACCCTTTTTAGAAACAAAGGGGGAGAATTGTTTGAGGCAGAGAGAGAAAACTAATAGGGGGAGTCATTCAGGTTTTCCAGGAGGAGCATGATTGCAGGGGGAGTTACCAAAGTTAAAATACTGATCAGTAGCATGTAGATAGACAAATCATAAGAGGAGAAACCCTTTTCCATTGATGTCAAAGGGGGAGAGTAAGTTCAGAGGACATAAGCATCACCACTGAGGGAGATTGTGTATGAAGTTGGTGTGTTGCCATCAATGACAAAGGGGGAGATTGTTGGACATAGTGTCATTGATGTCAATAGTCGATATCATTGGTGTGATGATAAGTTGAGATAAAATCTCAAGAGGGTTAGCGAATGAAGATCAAAGCTCAGAAGAGATGGTGCAATGAATTTCAGAAGAATCATTGGAGGACTAGTCAACAGTATATAATGGATGATGTCAAAAAGTTGGATGATATGTAGAGATTAAAGATCAGGAGAGTTAACGAATGAAGATCAAAGCTAAGAAGAGATGGTGTGTTGAAACTCAGTAGGTGTGGCACGATGAAACTCAGATCAAATCAAGAATGTTGATACGCAATCGCTAGATCAACAACAAGGATGAATTGCGGAGAGTGAAAGAAGAATTAAACTACTCGCTAGTTACAATCCCGCAATCGGTCTAGATCGTTAGATCTCATAAACTCAAACATCTATGACTGTGGTTGATCCAAAAAATGATTATATTAGGTTAGATTAAGTCATGACCATCAGATGTGCAATTGCCATATCAACGACAGGGATAGATTGCATAGATCGTAATAAGTATTAAACATCATGCTATTTCCAATCCCACAATTAGTCAGGACCGTCAGATCTTACAGCTTCAAATATCGACGATTGTGGTTGACTCACCAACACCACACAAATTCAAATTGCAAAGTTTGGGTATCGATTTAAATAACTCGCAAGTTGTGGTTCCACAATCATCGTCGACCATTAATATGCTTCGAAGAGTCCACATCGACTGTTAGATCAAATCAAGTGGAAGGATAGGATAAGTGAGGTAAAATATCTGAGATCACAATTATGCGAACTTCCATCAGCCATCGGATCATTCTAAAGTGGAAGGACAGAATAAGCTAGAAGAAGGACCATTGGATTTAAGCCAAGGAAAAACTACATCATAGAAAGATCGATCTGTTGATCTAAAAACATGATCAACGAAAAAAATTAAGTTCGGTTTAAAATTAGCGAGGAGGTTACTGTTAAGGGAATCTCACTTTCGAAGAATTGACGACTTGAAAATTCAAAAAACCAGAAGTCCTGAAATCTGAAATGAATAAGGACCATCATATATGGAGGATATACGATGATTGTTGGATCAGGATTGTTGGTCAGCAGATCACCTCAACAAGGACATGTGGCAGACAATGTCAGAAGACCACGTCAACAAGTACACGTGGCATAATCAGATGATGACATGTGTAAAGAGAAAATTGACTCATGCCATGTCAACACGTGATGTCAATAAGTTATGTCACTCTGGGAGAATTACTTCAGGAGTTTCAACACCAAGAAATGTCAAAAGTCTCGAAGTTCCGAAGGATGAAGTTTCGAAGTCACTCTCAGCCGCCAATCTAAGATACCCTTCGGATACTATTCTGACTGTTAGATCAATGAGATGAATATGTGTCACATCTAGATATCTACATCGATAGAACACGGCAACAAGAAACTATGAAAAATCACATCAACAGTCCATGTTAGCAAGGACACATGGAAAATTCAGAGAATGACAAGTGTCAAGTTGAAATCAGTATTTCAGGTACGTGCAAATCATGAATCTGAGTGACACATGGAAGCTACTCAGCTCGTGACACATTATCAAGTGACGTAAGCAAGTTACGTCACTCCGTGAGCTTTACTTCAAGAGTTTCACCACTAGAAAATGACAAAAGCTTCGAAGTCTCGAAGGATGAAGTCTCGAAGTGGACACGTGTCGTCCGATATAAAGAATACTTCAGTTGCATTCTCAACCATTGATCAAAACACAGTGGAAGGATAGCGTAAGTTTAATAGACGAAGTCGTGAGGTAATATGTGGCCATCCATCTCAATTCTTGAATAATACCCAGCCGTCAGATTAAGCCTTGTAAGAATCAAATCTGACGATTGATCAGTTTGTTGGATCAAAAAAAATCATAGATGTTTGAGTTTATGAGATCTGACGATCTAGACCGATTGTGAGATTGATTGTAACTAGCGAGTATTTTAATTCTTCTTTTTCTCTCCGCAATTCATCCCTGCCGTTGATCTGGCGATTGTGCATCAATGGTCTTGATTTGATCTAAGTTTCATCATGCCATACCTACTAAGTTTCAACATGCCATCTCTTCTGATAATTGATCTTCATTCGTTAACTCTCATGAGCTTTAATCTCTGCATATCGTCCAACTGTTTGACATCAGTCATTATATACTATTGACTAGTCCTCCAAGGATTCTTCTCAAATTCATTGCACCATCTCTTCTGAGCTTTGATCTTCCTTCGCTAACCCTCTTGAGATTTTACCTCAACTTATCATCACATCAATGATATCGATTGTTGACATCAATGCCAATACATCAATGACACTATGTCCAACATCATACACTCAAACAAAAAATTAGAAGTTATCTCCAATGATAATAAAATTCAGGAAAATGGGTTGAATTTAATACCCATAATTAATTCCCCCTTTGGACCCCTCTTAGACACTCTCTTCTCTTGTGGAAACCTCAACCTCCATCTCTGTCCATATTCCCAAGAAGTTGACATCATATTTTATTTATTTAAAAACGTAAAAATACATTCACATATTACATCTCTTGGCCATAACCACATTCATATCTACATTATGCATAAATTAAACTGGGGATTATAGTGGGGATGTTACATTCCCCCTCCTCTACAATTGTTCACTTTCATCGATGCACATCACCATACCAAATACATATACAAATTTACATCACATTACAATATGTAGAAAAGAAAACAAAATTATGCAATTTTTACCCTCCAACAATAGTCCCAACCAAAATCGCATATTTCTCTCAACTTGTCGACCCAAGTAATGCACACTCTTCATTACTCCTAGTCCATCGGACTACACTATTCTTTTATCAGGGATATCAATGTAGATGACCATAATTCGGAGAAGTGCTTCCAGAACTCTAGTTGCCCAAAAATGAAGTCTTACATTTTCAATTTTTGTTTCCTTCAAAATTGACAACAAATTGTGGGTACTCCTCCTGCATAGTTTCTTCATGATCCCATGCTCCATTTTCAGGACCGTAGTAGGTCCATTGAACCTTTACCATCCCTATGTATTTTTCCCTGATCACCTTTACTTTTCGGTCGATGCATACTAGTTCCACCCGAAAATCCCCTTAGTTTTCCACCTAGATCACAGTCCAATCAATTATGTGGTTGAGTCAGGAACATATTTATTTAATAATGATAAATGGAATATATTATGCACTCTTATGGATGCAGAAAATACTATCATGTGCACAACTGACCCTATATTCTCTAAGATTTCAAAAGGTCCACAATATCTTGCTGCCAACTTTGGGAAGAAACACAATCTTAGCGAACTTCTTTTCACTTTCACTTTTAGAAAAACATGTTCGCTCACTTTATAATCTCTAAGAACTTTGTTATTGTCTGCATAACTTTTCTACCTGTCCTAGGCAACCTTTAAATTATGCCTGATTTTTGTCATCTACTCTTCCATTTCTCTCAATAATTCTAGCCTAATGACAACTCTTTCTGTTGGGTTATCTCAACTCACTAGTGTGTTACACTTCCTACCATACAATTTTTCAAATGGGTTTGTTTTTAATGAGGCTTGATACCCATTATTGTACGTAAACTCTACTAAGTTGATATAGTCTTACCACTTTGATGGTTGTTCCATTACATACATTATGAGCATGTATTCAATGGTTCTATTAGTCCTCTCTGTTTTTCCATTTGACTCCAGGTGATACACTGTACTTAGACTTAGGTTTGTTCCAAATCCTTTGAACAAACCTTTCCAAAAATTACATGTGAATTTTGAATCTCTATCTAAATCAATTTCCTTAGGCACCCCATGTAGCCTGACAACCTCTTTCATGTAGATCTCTACAATATTTGTTGTTTTGTGTGTTGTCTTCACATGAATAAAATGTGTTTCCTTCATTAATTTATCTACCACCACTATGATGAAATCATGTTGCTTCACTGTTCTAGGCAACTTTGTAATAAAATTGATTGTAACCACTTCTCATTTCCACTCAATAATGTACAATGGTTGTAGTAGCCCTGCTAAATGTCTATGCTCTGTTTTCAACTTTTGACATTCTAGACACCTAGAAATATAATTAGCCATTTCTTTCTTCATTCCCAACTAAAAGTATTGGCTTCTTACAACTGCAATTGTATTATGATATCCTAGGTTCCCAACATATGGCATATTGTACATTTATCTCAGCACTATATTTTTTAGCTCACTGGAATTTGACACATATTTTTCCTCTATACATGAGTATTCCATCCTCTTTTAGTTCATAATAATTATTTTTCTGCTGTAAATTGCCTTTCTATAATGTTTCTTTTATTTTTAAATATTTCTGATTTGAATTTGCAGTCTCTAAAATTTTGTCTCTTAAATATGTGTTAAACATGCTAATGACTGAAATATGCATTTCATGAACTCTTCTACTGAGTGAATCAACCACCTGATTTTTCTTTCCTTTGATATGCTTAATTTCAAAGTCATATTCACTTAGAAATTCCAACCATCTAGTTTTTTTGACATTTAATGTTGGTTGTCCAAATAAATGCTTCAGACCACAGTGTTCTATTCTTAACTCAAATCTTCAACCCATAAGGTAATGTCTCCACATTTGTAATGAATGTACAATGACTGCTAATTCCAAGTCATGTGTAACATAATTCTTCTCATGCTTCTTTAATTTTCAGACTCATAGGATGCCCCATGTCCTTTTTGATTGCGGACTCCACTGATCCTGTCCTGACATGCATCCGTGCACACTACAAAATCTTCATCCAGATCTACAATTTTTAATATGGGTGCACTTGTCAATATGTCTTTCAGTTGTTGAAAGATTTTTTCACACTTGGAAGTCCATTCAAATTTCACTCCCTTCTTTTGTAAAGAAGTAATTGGGCTTGCAATCTTTGAAAACCATTTTATGAATATTCGGTAATAACCAAAAGGACCCATAAAAAATTTGACCATTGTCACATTTCTTAGCAGTGGACATATTCTAATGGCCTCTATATTCTCAGGATCAATTGCTATCCCATCTACTAAAATAATATACCCCAAGTAGTGAATCTTGTTTTGATAAAAGATGCACTTACTTAGCTTGGCATACAACTTATGGCCTCTCAAAACTTGCAACACCATTATCAAATGCTACTTATGCTCCTCTTCCGTCTTTGAGTAGATGAGAATATCATTTAAGAAAACAATCACAAACTTATCTAGGAACTCCATGAACACACCATTCATCAGGCACATGAAAACAACTGGGGAATTTGATAGTCCAAAAGGAACTGCTGTAAATTCATAATGCCCATATCTTGTTTAGAATGTTGTATTGATGATATCATTTTTCCTTTAGCCTCACTTGATGATAACCTGATCTCAAGTCAATATCAAAAAATATTCTTGCACCTTTCAGCTGAAAAGATCATAAATCCTTGGAAAATGGTATTTGTTCTTTATTGTGACCTTATTCAACTATCTGAAATCAATAAACATCCTTAAGGTTCCATATTTATTCTTCACAAAAAGAACCGAGGCTCCCCAAGGTGACACACTTGGACATCTATACCCCTTCTTTAACTATTTTTCAAGTTGCATCTATAACTCTTTCAATTTTGGTGTACCCATTCTGTAAGGTGTCTTAGACACTAGGGCAGCTCCTATCACCAAATCAATAGAGAAGTCAATATCCCTCTTTGGTGGAAATCCTGATATTTCCTCAAAAACATCTTCAAAATGTTTCAAGACCAGAGGGTCTTCAATAATTTTCACTTTATCTCTCGATGCCTCTTCTATATGGACTACAAAAAATTGACGTCCTTTCTAAAACTCTTTTTCAACTACATGGATGAAATTTCTTTAACAACTACATATATCAGAATGCATTAAATGTTTCCTTTCTTCCCTCCCTCATAAAGACAAGTTATTGTCTCACTGTAACAATCTATGACAACATGGTGTTCTTTCGACCAATCCATGCCAATTAGGCAATCATATGAACCCAATGGTATGATGTTCACATTTACCTTTGTCTTGAGTCCATTCATGTCTATTGGACATTATTTAACCAACTCATTGATCTTTCTCTTAGCCCCTATGGATAACTGAACTAACCAATATTTCTCATGCTTACTCCTTTGCAAGTGAAATATTTCAACAATGTTAGAGTTTATGTAACTATGACTAGATCCACAATCAGGTAAAATTATTATGGGATGGTTATCAATATTACCTTCCATTCAATCATTGGGGATTGATACTCTTCTTATTTTTGGCCAAAGCTACATAAATCCTTGGCATGTTTCCTCCCATGTCTTAAACTATTTTAGTCTCCTGAATGTTTTGGACAATCCTAATTCTTTCACCTTTGTGAGGGAAATCCCTATATATGTGATTTCCATCACATCCCCAACATTGTGTAAGTTGTTGCTTTGGCATTTTCCCAAATGAATCTGTGTGCACATTCTGGGTTGACTATCCTTGTTGATTTACTTGGGAGTGATTTTAAAATAAGGGTGTCTTAAAACCTTTCTCCCTTTGATCCATTTTTCCTTTCATCTTTTCATTCCAAGAGTTTTGGAAAACTTGCCTCCCTATGCTATCCTCATAGAGATGCTTTTCCTTTCTTACGGTCTCCTCTAAATTCTTGGGGTTATCATATTGTATCTTGTCACTGTATAATGAGGGTAACCCACTCATAAAACTTTGTATTTTGACCTTCTCATCCTTAATGAATCCCACATACTTCAACAACTCAAAGAACCTTTTCTCATACTCATCCATTGTCATGCTTCCCGACTTGAGTTCAAATAACTCTTTCATCATCCTCTCATAATAATGCTCAGAAAAATATTTCTCTTGGAAATATCCTTTGAATTGCCTCAATGAGACCTTCCTCTCATCAAGGTGTTTTTATTGCTTAAGTTGATACCATCACATAACTGCCTTTCCTCGCAAGTGGTAGGTTGCAATTCTTGTTTCTACCCTAAATGGATAATCATGCGACTGGAAATATTTCTTTATTTCCAATAGCCAAGCCTCAACCTCTTCTCCCTTCCTATGCTCACCATTGAAAGTTGGTGGCTTGATTTTCCTAAGTTCACCTTGTAAAATATTTTCCTTAGGCCTTCTCCTCTTCCTCCTCATAGGAGACACACTTTGTCTACTACCTGACCCTGAAATTGCATGAGCTCACATAGTGGATTTCCCTGGAGAATGTTAGCACCTGCTCATACTCCTCGACCAGTCATTCCCATGTTCATCCATTCTGCTATGGGATATGAATGTTGTATGATGTAGGAGTATCGTTGGCAAGCACACGAAGCAGGACCACTCAATGCATGGGAATCTTTCCAAAATCTCAACGCTGGTAGTCTCGATGAATATTCTGAAGCACGTTTGAACCCAACGATTAGCACGCCTGAACTTAGCATCGAAAAAATATTTGAAGCACGCTTGAAAGATTGCGAGCGAAGTGGGAGTTTCCACTCCTACTATGGAATGCGACTGGTCTAAGATAGTCGTTAGGTTAGGTTTTGGAGTAGCCAAGTAGTTGGGGGGAGCCCTAAGAACCCTTTGAGATAAACAGAGGTTATGTACGCCCAAATGAGGCTAGCTGCAAGTTAGTAGGAGATTTCTGAGTTTTCAGTTTTTGTTTTGATTTTAGTTGTAGCCATTTCACTTTTGAATATAACAGAGGGAAATTAACCCAATGCATGGTGTGGAAATTTCTTGCAATTCCCTGTTATTGTGTTTTCATGAATGAATGAATGAATTTCGTTATGAGTGGATGGAACTATGAATGTTAGGGTAAGTTTCAATTGTTTCTCTTTTGTTGAGTGGTGAAAGGTGTGCACACATAATGCAAGGAGTCCGTTGTTGGGATCTGTTTCGGTTCCGAAGCTCATAAGGGATAACATGAAACTTCCCTTTGCAAGGAGTGCAAAGAGACTGGTGCAAGGTGTGCAAATTCATCCGCAAGAATTCAAACATTGCGTAAAGATTTGGTGCAAGGAGTGCATGGATCCGAGATTCGACTAAGTGTCGAAGGGACTTTGTAAGAAGTCAAAGAACCAAGAAAAGGAGAACTCTAGGAGGGCGAGAGGAATTTCTCTTCCAGAAATCTTTCGGATTTGGGTTATCGAAATCCATGAAACGAAAAGAGTGTGCGGGAAGTTGAAGTCTTCACAAGACAAAGCTCAGGAGGAATAACACTTTTCATAAGTGTTAACGAGATACAAGAGTCAGACTTGTCGGAGGAGAAAAGGTTTGAAACCTTTGGACACTTAGAAAGTATTCCAAGTTAGGTAAATCAGAAGCTCAGGAGGAGGAGAGACATTAGCCGTTGGATCGTAGTGCAAGGATCAACAACTGTATGATTCAAGACAAGTACGCGAGCTTTAACGCTTCATATACACAGGGGAGAGAACCCACCGATATTTGAGACATGAAACTTCCAAAGTTCGGAGTCCCGAATTTCCAAAGTAAAATCTTCGTCGTTCGATCATTTGAAATAGACTGAGCTGTCAGATTGTTCAGCGTTGGATTGCCAAGGAGAATCTGAGTGGTTGGATATTGCGAGCTTCGGAGGAATCAAGTTTCAACTCTGAGATTCCTGAAGCACGAAGTGTCGGAGAGCCGAAGAAAATATTGACTGTTATATACAGAGGGGTATGTGTCGATGGGTTGTGAGATCTAGAGGGGAGGCAAAAGGTGAAGTGTTGAAACACCCGAAGCCCAAAGAGTCGAAGAGCCTCGATCCATCGATCTGTCGAAGGACACTTGTTAGTAGATCGCGAGCTCCAGGAATTTTTTCATGGGACTTTCAGTTTGAGAACTGAGGTCATCGAACCCTGAAGGCTCGAATACCCAAAGTGAATCTGAGCCATCGAATCTGGAGGATATGTGGCGAAGATCTATGAGCTCCGAGAAAGTCCTGAAGTGATCTCTAGCCATTAGATTCATGGGAGATGTGGTGTGAATATGAGGTATAGACCCGAAGTAATCCTCAGCCATTGATCCAGGGGGGACATGTGTCAGTCGATCACAACCTTCAGATAAAAGTGTTGGGGAAAGGGTGAAGTTTGAGATTTAAAATATCCAAAGTGTGAAACCTAGAAGAGATCTCGACCGTTGATCAAGGGGAGGTTCTCAGGACTGTTGATCTAGGTTGAAAGGTCAAACACCCAAGGTAGAAGTTGGACCGTTGATTTTGAGGATAGGTGTCTTTAGATCACCTGCTCTGGAAGATTGAAGTACGAAATAAGGCGAGGTTTGAGATTTCAAAACCCCAAAGTCCGAAGAACCACATAGATCACAACCATTGATTCAAGGGGATAGGTGTTAGTATATATTCCACTCCAGAAGATTTCCCTGCAAAGGAAAACAAGGTTCAAAACTTGAGAATCCTGTAGCCTAAAATTTTGAATCGACCACAGTCGTCGATCTGGGAGGAGGAAGTCCGAACCGTTTATTTCGAGGAATAGATCTTAGTCGTCCATTTGAAAGCACTGCCAAGATAATGATATTGACGGTCATCTTGCATTGCGGGGACATGAATTGCGTGGAATTTAAGAAGTTGAGGGTGGGCCGCAATCCATACCGTGGTTTTGCCAAGAGGACACATATAGGGTTGAGGAGAATTGAGGGACCAAAATTAATTTGATTTCAAACTGCTTGTGGCCGCACCCACAATCATGTGGTCATCACCCAAGGTCATATTAGAGGAGGGGCCGAGAGAAAAGGCGCTAATGCATGATACTCTGATATTTTCGCAGAGCGCAAAGGGGAAGGTCTCGGGTGTTGTGTGAAGCCTACGTAGAAAGTTGAGAGGGCCTGTGTCTAATACGAGATGAGACTAGCAAGGTTTCAAAGAGTCGTTCGACTCCTGAATAGAATATCCTAATCGTGAGGTCGCACAACTCTTAGGAGAGAAGGGGGTTTGCACCAAGTGGTATTAGAGATGATTTTTTTCTTGCAGACAATAGGCAAAGGAGAGGAGACAAAATTACTTGAAGTTGTACTCTATGTGTGACAAATAGTCAACACAATTCCACCAAGGAGACGAGTGGAAACACCTTTAGCCATTCGAGCTGTAGAAAGGGATATGTGAGAACTTCGTGTAATATTAGAGGTGATGGAGGTAGTGTAGAGGAGAGAACCTAATGCTGGAGACATCAGTGAAGAAGAGAGAGAATAGGTAGAATCCAAAGAAGCTGCAGAAGAGGATGTTACCGAAAAATGCTTGCTGAGAGCAGTTGCTAGATTGGGAGGCAGAGCCAAGATAGAGGTCCCAATGTATGAAGGAAATATAGATGATGAAGAGATACTAGATTGGGTAAGATCCATGGACAAACATTTCGACTATGAAGAGGTCAATGAAGAGAAAAAGGTGAAACAGGCTGTCACTAGGCTAAAAGGACATGCAACGTTGTGGTGGGATGAACTACAGGCTGAGAGGAGAAGCAAAGGCAATAAACAGATAAAGAATTGGGACAGAATGGTAGCCAAGTTTAAGGCTAAGTTCATGCCCAAAGACTATCAAATCAATTTGTTCATGAATATGAAAAACCTGAGACAAAAGGGGATGACAGTTAAGGAGTACATAGAGGAGTTCTACAGACTGAACATCAGAAGGGAGAGAGATGAAGAAATTTTTTCCAGATATATGAATGGCCTAAGATATGAAATCTAGGATGAGAGGAGAAGTTGGCCAGAAAAAAAATCCAATGAGGAAGATGTAAAAACCCAGCCCGAACCAAAGGTAAGGGATTTACCCATGACAAGGTACATAAGTCTAAGGAGGAGGCTAAGAAACCACACAGTCACTCGGAAAGAGGAGGAAGTTCCCGAGGAAGACAGGGTGGTGGAAGAAGTTCTTCTAGAGGAAAAGGAAGAAGAGGAGGAAGAGAAGTAAGATTCTATGCCTGTGGAAAGACAAGGCACATGTCTTGGGAATGTCTCGAGAAAAAGAAAGAAGGAGGAGGTGAATCTCACGTTTCAGAATCATATAGAAGGAATGTTGAAGCAGAAGGAGTAGAGGATGGAAGATCCCTGATGTTGAGGAAGGTTCTCTTAAAACTAGAGGAAAAATTTGAAAACCAGTGCAGAGGAATAGTCTCTTTAGGACAACTTTCAAGACTAAATACAAAGTATGCAAGGTGATAATTGACAGTGGGAGCACTAACAACTTAGTATCCAAAGAGATGGTAGAGAAATTGGAGCTTGAGACAACTGCACATCCGAAGCCATACAAAGTCTCATGGTTGCAGAAAAGACACCAGGTAATGGTTACTAAACAATGCTTGGTTGAATTTAAGATAGGAGGATATAGATATGAAATTCCATGTGATGTAATTCCCATGGATGTATGCCATATTTTGTTGGGAAGACCATCGCAGTTTGACAGGAATGTCATTCATGATGGGAGGAAGAATACATACAACTTGGAGAAGAATGGTAGAACACACATGTTGCTGCCAATAGAGGATAAAAAGTGAAAGAGGAAGCCAAGACAAGCATACTTCTCATGAGCGAGAAGGAACTCCTAAAATAAGTCAATAAAGAACAGGAGATGCAGTTTACTGTGGTGAGGAAACCCAAAGTTATCTTTACAAGTACTTCAATGGATGATTTCCCTAAATAAGTTCAAGAATTGTTGGATAATTTTGCTGACATAGTGGTGGATGAGCTACCTAACTCAGTTCCACCCATCATAAGTATCAGCCACCATATTTACTTGAGACCAGGAGTAAGTTTTCCGAACAAAGAAACATATAGATTGACACCTTGAAATAATGAGGAAGTGAAGAACCAAGTCCAAGAACTATTAGACAAGGGTTTGGTTAGAGAGAGCTTGAGTCCATGCATAGTACCAACTATGTTGAGTCCAAAGAAGGATGGGTTATGGAGAATGTGTATAGAATCAAGAGCCATTATCAAGATCTCCATTAGGTATATATTCCCTTTACCAACAATGGATGATTTAATGGACTATTTAAGTGGAGCAAGTTTCTTTTCTAAAATAGATTTGAAAAGTGGATATCAGCAGATTATAATGAGATAAGGTGATGAGTGGAAGACAACCTTTAAGACAAATGAAGTTTTGTATGAGTGGCTTGTTATTCCATTTGGCTTAACAAACACCCTGAGTGCTTTTATGAGGTTGATGAAGGAAATACTAAAAGATTTCATTGGAAAGTTCGTGGTTGTGTATCTAGATGATATACTGATCTTTAACAATACCAAGGAGGAGCATTTGAGGCACCTGGCACTCGTGAGGAGGAGGCTACAATGGGAGAAGCTGTTGATAAACCTGAATAAGTCCTCTTTTATGAAGAAATAACTCATTTACTTGGGTTTTGTGATCTCTTCAAATGAATTGAAGATGGATCCAAAGAAGGTGAAATCAATCAAAGAATGGTCATCACCGAGGAGCATGTTTGAAGTAAGGAGCTTCCATGGATTAGCAATATTCTATAGGAAGTTCATCAGAGACTTCAGTGGAATTTGTGCGCCAATTATGGATAGAGTGAAGAAGAAGCACAAGTATTTTAAATGGATAGAGGAAGCCAAGAGGAGATTCATTATACTAAAGGAGAAAATAATAGAGTGGGCAATTCTGGTCTTGCCGAATTTTGAGAAGACATTTCAGGTGAGATGTGATGCAAGTGGAGTTACAATTGGAGCAGTTTTGAGCCAGGATAATAGACTTGTTGCCTATTTCAGTGAGAAGCTGAATGAGACCAAGAGAAATTACTCCACATATGATAAGGAGTTTTATGCCATAATTCAAGCCTTGAAGAAATGGAGACATTACCTTGTCCCTCAAGAATTTGTCTTGTATAGCGATAGCCAGGTTTTACAATTCATAACCAAATAAGAAAAATTGAATCAGAGGCATGAAAAATGGGTTGAGTTTATGCATAATTTTACTTTTGTCATAAAACATATTGCTGGGAATGCTAAAAGAGTTGTTGATGCATTAAGAAAGAGATTTTTGATTTTGCAAGAATTTTAGGTGAATACCTTGGGGTTTGAACACCTTAAGGACATGTATTGTGATGATACAAATTTCAAGGAAGCATATGAAGCATGTGAAAACCCTATGCTGAGAGACATGAGCCAGTGGACAGAGTATATGATTCAAGAGGGATTGTTGTTCAAGGGAAATCAGTTGTGCATACCAAAATGCTCAATGCGGGATAACCTTTTGAAGGAAAAACATAGTGGAGGATTGGCTGGACATTTCATCCATGATAAAAAATTTGCACAATTGAGTAGTTCATACTACTGGCTAGGTATGAGAACAGAAGTGATAAATATTTTGAACAGATGTAGAATCTACCAACATGCAAAAGGAAAAAGACAGAACACTGGATTGTATCAACCATTGCCAATACCAGAGAGACCTTGGGATGCAATAAGCATGGATTTTGGGTTGGGATTGCCAAGAACGAATAAAGGATTTGATTCCATATTTACTTTATCCCATGCTAGAATACCAATGATGCAACAGATGTTGCAAAACTATTTTTCAAGGAAGTTGTAAGACTTCACGACCTACCTAGAAGCATTGTCTCAAACCGAGACATAAAATTTGTTGGTCACTTTTAGAGAACACTATGGAAGAAGTTGGGGACAGATTTTTCTTTCAAATCAACTTATCATTCTCAGACAGATGGACATATTGAGGTGGTAAACAGAAGTTTGGGAAACCTATTGAGGAGTTTGGTTACTGAGCACCATAATCAGTGGGATCAGATTCTGCTGCAAGAAGAATTTGCATACAATGACTCGCCAAACAGGAGCACTGGAAAGATCCCATTCCAAATATTGTATGGAATGCAACCCAGGGGAGTATATGAGTTGAGAGACTTATAACAGAGTGAGATCAGGAGCGCCGGAGCAGAATATTTTGCTGCAGAAATGCATAAGCTCCATGGCCATATCAGAGGATAGTTGTAGAGTTCTAACCAAGAGTACAAGCGTAGAGTTGATCAAGATCGTAGATAACTTCAATTTGAAGTGGGAGATCAGGTTTTGTCCCATCTCAGGAAAGAAATGTTCCCTAGGGGAACATATAACAAGATAAAGATGAAGAAGATAGGGCCATGTAAGATCTGAAGGAAGTTTAATGCAAATAACTATGAGATTGAGCTGCCAGATGATGTGGGAATATCGCCCATATTCAATGTTTCAGACCTGTATCCTTATAGGAAAGATGACACAAAGGGATCATAATATCAAGAGAAGATCTAGTGGGAGAAACAAATGCCTATAGCAGAAAAACCACAGATGGAGAAGATTGTTGATCAGAGGATTGATAAGAAGACCAGGAGGAAGACCTTTTTTGAATATCTGGTCAAGTGGAAGGGACACTCAATAGAAGATGCCAGTTGGGAAAATGAAGTTGCTATCCAAAAGCATGGAAAGTCAGTGCAGGAGCTCATGGACATGAGTCCATGAATTGTTTTCAAGGGGAGTATGATGCAAGAGCATCATTGGCAAGGACGTGGATGAAGACCACTCAGCGCATGGGAATATTTCCAAAATCTCAATGTTGGCAGTCTCGGTGAATATTCTGAAGCACATCTGAACCCAATGATTTGCACGCCCGAAATCAAAGCCGTAAAAATATTTGAAGCACACTTGAACAATTGCGAGTGAAGTGGGAGTTTCCACCCCTGCTTTGGAATGTGGTTGGTCTAAGATAGTCATTAGGTTAGGTTTTGGAGTATCCAAGTAGTCGGGGGGAACCCTAAGAACCCTCTGAGATAAATAGAGGTTATGTATGCCCAAATGAGGCTAGTTTCAAGTTACTATGAGATTTCTAAATTTTTAGTTTTTAATTTGATTTCAGTTGTATCCATTTAACTTTTGAATATAACAGAGGAAAATTGACCCAATGCATGGTGTGGAAATTGCTTGCAATTCCTTGTTATTGTGTTTTCATGAATGAATGAATGAATTTCATTATGAGTAGATGGAACTGTGAATGTTAGGATAAGTTTCAATTGTTTCTCTTCTATCGAGTGGTGCAAGGTGTGCATAGATAACACAAGGATTGCATTGTCGAGATCTGTTTTGGTTCCGAAGCTCAGAAGAGATAACATGAAACTTCCCTTTGCAAGGAGTGCAAAGAGATTGGTGCAAAGCATGCAGAGTCATCCACAAGAATTCAAACCTTGCATAAATATCTGGTGCAAGGAGTGCATGGATCCGAGATTCAACTAAGTTTCGAAGGGACTTTGTAAGAAGTTGAAGAACCAACAAAAGGAGAACGTCAAGAGGGCGAGAGGAATTTCTCTTCGAGAAATCCTTCGGATCTGAGTTATCAAAATCCATGAAATGAAAAGAGTGTGTGGGAAGTCGAAGTCTTCTCAAGACAAAGCTTAGGAGGAATAACACTTTTCATAAGTGTTAACGAGATCCAAGAGTTGGACTCATTGGAGGAGCAAAGGTTCAAAACCTTTGAACACTTAGAAAGTCTTCCAAGTCAGAGAAATCAAAACCTCAGGAGGAGGAGCAACGTTAGTCATTGGATCACAATGCAATGATCAATAACCGTCTGATTCAATACATGTATGCGAGCTTTAATGCTTCGTATACACAGGGGAGAGAACCCAGTAAGATTTGAGACTTAAAACTTCTAAAGTTCGGAGTCCCAGATTTTAGAAGTAAAATCTCCATTGTTCGATCATCTGAAATAGACTGAGCCATCAGTTCCTCCAAGGTGAACGTTCGACATTGGATTGCCAAGGAGAATTTGAGCCATCGGATATCGTGAGTGTTAAGAACCAAATATCAATATAGCATAGAAAAACCTCAGAATAAGTACTCAACGCCTTGAAAAAGAGATAATTTCAGATAATAAGCCTCTTCGAGGGGGAAACCTCCTCTTACCCCACATAAATGTTCAAGTACAATATGATTCCAAATTAAAATGTCTCCTTGGTATATATAGAAGACTAGGAGGTATAATTACAACTAATGGAATAAAGACGACATAAATAAAATAACATTACTAATGTAATATGCCCCAATTAATGGGTAATGAGCCAATATTAGGGCTTAACATGCCCCTCCCCTTGAGACAAGTGTTGTCCGTAACACTTGAGTAACTCTAGATGCTTATGTATAAAAGACTCATCTTCCCAAGTGGAATCTTTATTCGGTAGTTTCCTCCATTTAATGAGATACTTTGAAATGGATCTATTCCTCAACTGGAGAATTATTGTGTCAGTGGTGGCTTTAGGATCCAGTATGATTTTTCCTTCCTTGTCAAGTTTTGGAAATATAGTTTTAACTGAGATATTTTCACCTATAAGCTTCTTTAAGCATGAAACATGGAAAACTGGGTGTACTCATGAAGATGCAGGCAACTCCAATTTGTATGCCATAGTACCAATCTTTTGCAACACCTTATACGGGCCATAGTACTTTGGTGATAATTTATTATTCTTCTTGGCTTGCTTGAGGGACATCTATTTCT
>SNQJ01S0008724.1:38042-90215 GCA_010110895.2 Picea sitchensis
ATTGATTTTTCTTTTTATTTGATTTTTGTTATTTTCTTTTTGTTTCTTTTTACATGTTTTCAGTTTGTTTTATTTTTAAGTTATTATTTATGTTATTAATGTTTTACGCTTTTGTTTTATGTATTTTATATTGTTTTTTAATATTTCAAATATATAGTTTATTTGTATTTTATTTTTGTTTTGTTTTTATTTGTATTGTTTTTAATGTTTATTTTCTATTGATTTTTATTTAATGTTTATACTAATAAACTAACCTAATTATTAACAAACTAACTTAATAATTAATCATTAATTAATCAATAATTAATTAATAATAAGACTAACCTATTTTATTAGTCTAAGTACACTAATTCAATTAATATTAACTTAATTAGTTGTTTATTATCCTAAGTTTGTTTATTCATGCAAGGATGAGTGGTGGGCGAGATGTAGTCAATGGGACAAATGTGCAAGGGAGTGAGGGCGCAGAGGTGGATGAAGGATGCAGTAGGATGATGAAGGATCGGGTGAAACAGGTGGAGGGGAAAATAGAATCAACCGAGCCAAATGTTTTCATCACGGGAGCACCGCCAAATCAACATCCAAAGAATCGAGTTACCTATAATTATAGGTCCCCAACAGGTGATTAAAAATTAAAAATTTTGTCGGGTTTCCATGTCACGTCATGAGATCCATGATCCTTGACCTTCCATATACTCGAAACATTCTGAATTAGTCCTTCAGTTCCATTTGAAGGCTATAAATGGGCCATATCCAAACCATGGAAACATAAAAGAATTCAACTTTTGAGAGAAAAATTACTCTGGAGAAATTATTCACTTCATATTGAGTCTGCATCCCTTTGTCCTTTTAAGTCTGAACACATTGTTCAATCCCCAAGCTCTCCCCTCTTTGAAGGAGAACCTCATTGTCTCTCTTATATGATCTTTCCTTTGGTGGAGGATTGAAGTGGTGGAGGCCCAACTGGAAGGGACTTAGTTTCTTGGTTCTGAGACATGCCGACATGAAAGTTTGTCATTCATACACTTCTGTTGATCATATTTTAATAGAAATAATCTTTTCTCGTCCAATTAATGTCTTGCAAAAAGGGTAGTACCTGCTATATTAAGTTAACAGAGAAACATGGACAAAATACACAGAGATATAGTCATCCTGAGCCACCAAAAATGTTGTCATTTTACCAGAAACCAACATAGTTTGGAGTGAAATGAGTCTAGGAAGATAAGCTAAAAACTATTTTTCCCTCTGTCCTGCCCAAAGGAAACCATGACAGATGGCCATAGTTCAAGTTAACATTGAGCAACAACATGATGAAAAAAAAAAAAACTAGCATAGGAGAACTCAGATACCCGGTGACCTATCGCCATTGCCTTTCTGACACATGGATCTAGCTGGGATGGCGAACGACTGCATGCACATTGGACATTTCTGATTTGCTGGAGCATTGGAGTACGCATCAAGGAGCGAGTCCAGACGCTGTCCCATGAGGAGGGCTCTTTGCTCTTGGTCTGCCATGTGGCCTCGGAGTTCGAACACTAGATCCAGATGCTCTGCACGGAGGAGTGGACCATGCAAATCATTGTTTACTACCTCGTTGAAGGTTTCATTCCCCACTTCCACGTTCATCCCTACTCTGGCCTCATTCACGTTCATTCCTGCTCTGGCCATGTCCACATTCATCCCTGATCTAGTCTCATCCACATCCATCTCTGCGCAGTGATGTAGGAGCATCGCCCATGTCAAGCGAGCCAACGCGAAAGCAGATGACAGCTGGACAAGCCAGCATGATTTCTTTTTTGGATTCCACCTTGAAACTGTTGCGCAGAACATCAATGTGTTGATTTGATGAAGTGCACTTGTATTGTAAAGGGGACCTTGAGCCTTTAAGCTCTCGTCCTTAGTAGATAGGAAGGCATTTAATAGATTTAATGCAGGTAGATAGGATATTTAATTCTAGATTTGATAGCTTTAGAATTTTGAGGGAAAACGGATATAGACACCCTTACTTGTACATTGTAACATTATTCATAATTATCAAGCATTCAAAAGAGAAGAGAAGAGGGAGCAGAGAAATTGTGTGCAGAACTACCATGTACAGATATTGAATTAATAGAAGAGTCTTGATTCAATTCCATGGTTGTGTTATTCTCTGTGTATTGTTGATATTATGCTCATAAATGTTTGCTGTTTGTCATGCATTTGCTTGTATATGCTGTGCATGAGATTTCAGGGTTTTAACTGAAGTTTGTGAGAAAAGAGAATGAGTTTCAATTGTTTCTCTGTTTGAGCCAGGAGATTCCTGCATAGAGTGCATTGAAGAGGCTCGAGAGTTAGACTCTTATTCTCATTTGCCCAGAAATTGGTTTGGGTTGGTAGAACTATGCAAGGTGTGTGTAGACTGGAAGAAGGTTTAGGTTTGTGATTCTGAGTCTAAGGGAATTAGGATTGCTGCTGCAGGTGAGCTTACAGAGTCGGGGAAGCTTCAACACTTAGTTGTGTTCGAAGAGATGCCACAAGGAGTGCTTGCGACAAGTCCTCATAAAGACTTGTGAAGAAAAGATAAGCTCAGGAGGAGTAGTCCTACAGTTCACGGGAGGAGAATTATAGGAGTGCTGTGGGATGCCTGAGAGAATCTCCACAGGTTGGCGAGGGGTTGAACAAGTCTTCACGGGGAAGCATTTGATTCATCTCACAAGAAATACCAAGGCAAGGATGGACGGTTAAAATCTCCTGGAGAGATTCCACGAAAAACCAAGGACCATCAGATCATGAAAAGGTGCACGGAGATTACAGTGCGAGCCTTTACAAGTTTGAAGCTCAGGAGGAAGGAGTGCCTTCGATTTGGGTCCATAGGAACCATCAGATTTTCACGTGCCATCGCTTTTTGGCATATCACGAGTGGAAGCACCAAGTAGTGGGAATGAGAGTTACTATATCGCGATCCACGATATCCCGCGAGGATCACAACCGTTGATCATAGGGACGTGTGTCGGAAAATCCCATCAAATCAGGACTCGGAGAATTGGGTTTCTCGACGAGGGAGATCACTAGCATGCCGGATTCGCGATCCGCGAAATCTCGAAGGTGACGTGGCAGTGTGGGACCCCGGGAGCTAGTGGAGTATAGGTGGCATTGTATCGGAGGATCGACACATCGGGGTTCAGACTTTTGAAATTCAAAGTGTTGACATCATGAGTAGCGATATCCCGATAGGGAAACCTCCGATAATAGAAGGGAGAAAGTCAACGATTGACCCATATCGGGGTTCAGGAATTCGTGAGGGATAAGGCACATGAACATAGAATTCGCGATACCGCAAATTTCGATTTTTCGACGGTTAAGAAAGATTAGTGGAGAGTGTTGTGGGTGAAGAATTCCTGTCGGGGAATTAGAAGAGCATTAGCGCTCTTCGGGCCAAAGGTCAGAGAAGGTCCTGGTGGAAGCGATTTTCCTACGAGGGGCAGGTCAGCATCACGCAGGCATTGTCCCGAGCCTCATCCTCGCTCATTTCCTTCTCAGCATGGCTAGTGGGGCTGTAGTCACTCGTCCACGGTATCTCTTCGATAAAACAAATTGGGAATTCTTCTGCAGGCTCTCCCTTCAGACCGCTTCTAGCCTGTATTTCAGGCACCATGGCTTGGGGTTCCAGGGTGGTCATGAAATCCTCCAGGTATGGTGTTTCTTCGACATAATAGGTTGGAAACTCGTCTGCAGCGCCTCCCTTCAGACAACTTCTAGGCTCAATTGAAAGGGTGTGTGTGCTATGCTCTATCCCAGGCTCAGCTATAATGGCATGGAGTGCCAATTGATCAGCTCGTTCTCTCTGCCGGAAGATGGAAGTCGCCATTGACAGAGTGTGCTCAAGGTTCTGCCTTCTTTGCCTCTACTCTTTGTGGGTGTACTAGGCCGAGCCTCGACGAGGCCTACCTCACTTCCTTGTCATTGTGGATGAGGGGTGAATAGAGATATAGAGAAAACTTCACCAAAGCTTCCAACCGGCAGGGAGGTCCAAAACGAGAATGAACCAGCTCTGTCCAAGCTCTCCAACTTTCAAATTTTCAAATGACGGCATCACATGGCTTCCTATTAACTCTGTCATATTGAATGCTGGCTGTGCTAGTGTGTTCACGCGAGGGAGAAGTCCCGCCTCTGTATAGCGGCTGTAATGGATGACTACCATCGTAAATGTTGAAGGGATGGGGAGTGGCCTACAACATTTAAGCTGTGGCCTGATGTTGAGCCATGTGGCAAGGCGTCGCCGCGTGTCACCCCATTCGGGGAAATATTTGAATTGTTATTCCATGGGAATATTTGTTTTGAATATTGATGGATTATTCTATTATATGTGCTAAATTTATATATTATCATGATATTCTTGCGTATCTTGGTTTTTGAGGACAAGTTGCAGGTATATAGCTTTGAGTCAAGTGTTCAACCGTTGTCTTCTTCAAATGTCCGGAAAAGGTAGGCTCTTTATCTTGTCTTGTTAGCATCTTTGTTTATATAGCATGCTTGAGATTAGAGTTTATTTATGTACTCATTCCGTATGTTTTGGTTTACCCCATGCCATAGAGTGATTTTTCTCGTAACATAATTGGCGACCATACTGGGGAATGAATATTCTTTTTTGGGTTTGGAGTGTTTTTCTCCTTAGATTGCTCTCGGTTAGCTTGGGTTTCCTTGTCGTGTGATTGTTTGACAACCTATTTTCATTTTGAATCTGAATTTCTTGGCCTTATCCTTAACTTGGTAGTGTTTTAATACATATGTGTGGGTTTTCCCTTGACATACGCATACATACGCGATTTGTCATTCTATAGGGCACATACATACGTGGTTTTTGCTTAAACAATTACATACAACATACTTTTTTGTGTAATTGCTGAGTTTGGTGTTTGCTGGGTGAGTTTTGATGGTTGCTGAGTCTTCTCGGGTCTCTGTCATGACTTTTAAGTGCCTGGAGAGTGATAGGAAACCTTTCTTTGATTGAATTTTTGGGCGGTTTTTTCTCTCATCATATTTTTCATTGGTTGTCCTTGCATCTTGGGATAAGTGTTTTATTCTTGGTATCTTGCTTGGTTTGTCTCTTTTTCTTACAACAGGGTCTGTATATCAAGCTATTATTCAGTCCTTGCATTTTCATTCCTTTATATTGAAAATATAAAAATACATTTTTCATTTTGGCATTTTCTCTTTTGGGTTGTTTATCATTGATCTTGATACATGTATGGAAAGATTGCATCTTATTTGAAATTGCAGAGTTGAATTGAAAGTTGCATTTTGAAAAGCTTATCATTTTTGAGAATTGAAGTTTAGGACTTAACTTTATGTTCATATTCATTTTTTTTACTTGCTGAGTCATTAAATCATCAGTTTCACAACCACATCATTTGAGTAAACAAATCCACTAAAAGTATCGCTGATTAATTTAAAATTGATTAGAAACATTTTTTTTTTCAAGGTACACAAACTAGCTTAAGATATAGAGCCTTGGAATAGGATTTTGTGAGTAAACTTCTCCAAGGCTATTAAACTCAACATATGTATTTGACTAAAGGAATGGTGAAATCCATTTTATAATTGGTGATGTCAGGAGGCTTCGCTCACACTAGAGTTAAGCACGAGGCCATGTGAAGTTGGTTGCAGAGATATCCCTCTAATACCTTCTTAGCATCAGAGATATTTATGGGGATCTATTTGTATATGAGGCTATTTCTAGTACCTTTACCTCTATGAGAGGTGGTGCTTTTAATATTTTAGGATTTGTTACCCTACCCATACGGTGGAACTAACTTATGACTGTTCTCCCGTGCATTGGTTATATCATGGTGGCTTTATTTGCTTGACATAGGTAGCCACATAGGTTACTTACATGGGTTATTCTGCAGGTACCCTGGGTTAGATAAGGGTTGGAAATCACACAACCTTTATGGAGGATTACCTCTCTGGAGGGATCTAAACAATTGCACTATTAAGACCACAAGGGCCCTTATAACTCATTTTAATACCTCCAATCTTTTGAAGGGAGTCTTAGGCCCCTCTTGGGAGAGACATACCTACTTTAGTGAGGGAGGCCCCTTTCAACTACTATATCTTGTTTGTGTGCATATTGGCCTTTTTGTTTTGGTGCGCTCTTTGATTTTTAGTTGGTATTAGGATTTTTTTTTATATCTCATGTCTTGAGTCATTGTGGAGATAGACCAGATTCCTCGCAAGTCTCGCCATTTTTTGAAATTACCACTGCATCTTGAGTCTTTTCCTTCAAAAAGGTGTAAATTTATCAACCGTAGTACACACAACTCCACTTACTAGACTTGTGGTCATACAAGTATGAGTATTGAGTCGAGTCAGTAAGATACTGGGAATCCTTTGACTCCCATACCTACTGTAGTTAATGGAACTTCTTCTACACCTTTGACCACTATGATTGTAATGTTGAAGGTTCCTGTCATCACTCCTGTTTGGCCTATAGTTAGTACTCGACCCATATTAACAAACCATTTTGGGTCTCTTTTTGGTTCGTTGGGGTACAATTCTTAGTACATTCCTTCAGTTTCTAACCCTTTCTCCTTTGGTATGCCGAATATGAAATCGCAAATTTCATCTTCCATTCCAATGAATAACGTAATTCTACTATTGGACTTGAGGGCATGACTCCTCCACATATTCCAATCTCGTTTGGTGGTGCTCATATTCCCCAAAAGAATCCTATGGTTGGGAGCCAACCTAATTTTTATCCTAGGTCTAATCCCAGTCTTAATGCTTCTGGATGGAGTAATTAACCAAGTCAACAAGTTGTTTCTTATATTCCGTCCTTTACACCTACCTGCTCCACACTGATTTTGACCAACATGTTTGGTATGACAAATCCACCTCTATCCTTCAGATTTCCACCTGGGGGAGGTCAGTTTCATACTTTGGGAAACCCCCAACCTAGAGCTACTCTGGCTGAAAGTAATATTTACAATCCTCATTTTAACATTCCTACTGGAATGGTGCCCAACCAACCCCTTATGAATCAGTTTGGAGGGGGATTTTACAATCCAGGACAGGGCCATTATGCATACTAGAACCCTAGATGGGCTGCGATCCCCCAGTATCGATATTTCCTAGGAGCTTTGGGCTAGATGCCACAACCCCAACTCCCTTTTCTGGCCACACTTAATTTTCTAGACTTGTAGAGATTAATGAATTCCCCATGCATCATGACCTGAAATGGCCCCCTGTCCCCACCAAGATTCCTTCGGATATTCTGAAATTCAAGTTCAAGATTGGTGAGGATCCTGGTTGTTGTAACCTAGGTCTGAACCCCTACCCCTCCTCTCTCATTTTCCTAAGCCTTCATCAAATTTTCCTCTTTTGGTTAGTCAAGTTAGTTTCCCATTACTGAGTGACTTGGTTCTTGTTTGTTTCTTTCTTGATTGAGTCTTTGCACATTTTTGTTTCTATTGTTTGTTGAAGGATAATTACATGTCATATTTGGTTCAGAATGCTTGTCATCATGTTTTCCATTGACTGAGATCACAACAGGTCGATCGATCCTTTTTCTGTGCATAGGAAATGCCCGTGGGAAAAACACAACAATTCAGAGTGGTCATTTTCAGGCCTGGATTGTCAAAACGGACAGGGTAATTTTCAACGGTAAAGATCCAACATGCCAATCAGATCAATGGCTCTCGTCCATTCGGGGGTCCAGAATCATGTGGGGTTTAACAAAAAGGCATTAGGAAAGTCACTCCATGACTTCAGTGTTCGGGTGTCTGAACATGTCATTGTTTTGATTGCCGAAGTGCCGGAGAGGGCCCACACCGCTGCATCACTTCATAAGTTCATTCTTTGGGGGATTCCAATCCAGAGAAAGCATAGTTCCCCGAAGTCCCAAAATATTTAGATTATAAAAATGACTTAATCCAGGTTTAATTAGTGATAAGAACACACTAATCACTTTGCGAGTTTGACACTCCGAGAGTTATATACAGTTTGTACTCGGAAGCTCCCGAACCCTGAAGAGTTGGAGACACATGGTGCTCATCTGTTGAGACACATGGCACTCATTCCAGGTCATTTGGTTGCATCCTTCACCCATTTCAATGTGACATATGCCACCCTTCTTTCCATGACATGTCACCGATATGACATCTGGCCACCATGTCAGATTCGAGAGATCGTCTTTCGGGGGATTTCCAAGCACAACATTCATAAGCTCCTGAACTACGAAGTGCCAAAGCATGTGGCACTCATTTTTCAGGACTCGTAGCACTCATCCATGGAGACATGTGGCCTCCATATGGTCCTAACACATGGAACTCATTTTTGGTCATTTGAGTCCCATCATTCGCTCATTTTTGAGTGACACATGTCACTCACCTTATGTGACACATCAACATCTGTGACATCATACACCATCAGGTCACCACGTTACCTCCACTTCAGCAGCACCCATGTCATCCACCTCCACTCATACCACTCCTCTGTTGGATGATCACCTCCGCAAACTCCATTTCGTGACTACTTATGTCTTTTCCATGCCCGCTTGACTGAAAATAGTATAATTTTCCAAGCAATACAGGTGGTAGTTAGCAAGCCAACACAAGGTGTTTTAGTTGTCAAAAGTTCAGGAAAGTAGAAGATAAGGTGAAGGTCTACCCATGCATCTGGTCACCTCCAAAGGCCTCAAACAGTTCCCAGGCATGTCAGAGCTTGATACACAACTCTTTTTTTTTTATTTCAAGTCCTATTTATGCCAATTGAGTTCCTCCAACACATGCATCGGTTCTGTCTCGAAGACAATAGTATTTTTTAGTCGATCAATTCCAACATTTTCTTAGATTAGATTAAAGAGTGGTATTCTGTGTGTGATAAGAACCACTTTTGTTGATTAATTCTAGTGTGAAGTTCACATGCTTTACTCCATGCAATGCCAGTTATATTAATAAGTCTTTTCTACAAACAATTACCTAAAATTAGGTCTCAGTCCCCTAAGTATGAGAACCTCCACAACTTTGTTAAATAGGGGGTCTTTGAATGTTTTAGGGGTTGGGAGTTTTCGGGAAGAAAGATAGCAATACATCAGACTGGTTGGACCCATTCTATGCATGGATTAAATCTCTCTACCTGGTGAATATACTCTTGATGACAATGTTTCATTCAAATCTTCATGTGTTTTTTTATCTTGTCTTGAATGCATTTTTTTATTTGTGCAAAGTACATTTCATTTCCTTTGGCTATTGTATAACTTGTCTTTATTGATATGCAACCTGTGAAAATAGCTAATGCTTGGTGAATATTTGTTCTTATTGCAGCCTGTGGGAGTAATTGTGTTTTTGATACATGTTTAATGTCTTGAAATGATATTTTAAGTATTGAACTTCTTGCAGCAGACTTTTCATTAAGTAATTTGTTGCTTTTCTTTGTTTTCTATTATTTCACTTGTCTGTCATTAGTGTGACACCATCCAAGGAGGAACCTTGTCCATATCATTTTTCGAATCCAACCATGCTTTTGTCTTGGTAGAACAACCCTCTGACCAACCAACAAAAAATTAAAATAAACAACCATTCTAAACTGATAGGTGACCTAGCTTTTCCCTTTAGCAGTTAGGTGCAAACCTTAGGACCAACACCAGTGATCAAGTCACTACTTTTCATATTTGGTGCTCTTCCAATTCCCTTAACGATGATTCTATTCATTTAATATTGTTTCAACCCACCCTCACGAGGGTTGCAACAAAATGGTACATAGAGCTACTGGGGTAACATACAAGAATTTTATTTAGATGGTTCTAGTATTTCTCAACCACTTCCAATTTTCAGTTCATTACAATGCCGACATAGAACTTATGTCAGCCCTTCTCTAGGACAAAGCCACCCATATCTCGGATCACATCCAAGAGTGGCATAGACATAAGAGGTTGATCAAAGACTACATTTCTCTAGATTTCATGTTGGAATGGTTTCTCAAATCCTTATTGCCTTATATTTCAAAGGATGTTTCTACATCTGGGGTAACGTCTGAAGATGATGCTATTTTTAAATCCTAGAAGTTAGATCTCATGTATGCTCAATCTGGGATGTTATATGAAATTATTCCCAATGCACCGAGGTCAAACTATGACCCTAGACAAAATCTCGGGCCTCATGCTGATGGCATTATAGGCTCTGCAAATACTAATTCTAAAGACTTGGTGACACACCAGTTGAAGGAGCCATCTCTAAGACATTTTTTAGGAGGACAAGCTTCGTTTGTGTCCTCCACTCCCACTTAGTCAGTGGATGTGCATTTTGTACAGTCGTCGACCAACCCGAATGGTAACCAAAAACCATGAAGGAATAAAAGGAAAGGATGTGGTAACAATCGTAAGTGTGGGAATAATAATAATAATAATAATAATAATAATAATAAACCCAAGGACAATGTTAACGATGATAGATCAAACAATAATGATGGCGAGGGAAAGAAAGAGAAGCATAAGGTGA
Source organism: Picea sitchensis (assembly GCA_010110895.2). Lineage (NCBI taxonomy): Eukaryota > Viridiplantae > Streptophyta > Pinopsida > Pinales > Pinaceae > Picea > Picea sitchensis. Next base: position 48,518 of record SNQJ01S0008724.1, read on the forward strand.
AGTTTCCTTGCAAGATTTGTACTGATGATCACCTTACCCACTTGTGCCCCAAACTCGAGGAAGCTGCGAGGCTCTTATCACAAAATCCCATTGTGATGGCTAATCCTTTTTCGCATAATCAACACACGACCTTGAGCTCCTCTAATGGAAAAAATGTGGCGAGTGAGAATAAAAACCTACCAGCACATGAAGGTGACCATCTATGTGTAAATAGGGTCAAGTCTCAAATTAATGTAGCCACTCCGTCTCACAATTATAGTTCTTCAAAGGTTGTTCTAGGTCTAGAGTTTCGCCCTCCTCTGAAAATTCCTTTGCAGATAAAAATCCAGAGCTCCTGCCTCGTATTCCAAAAATAGTACTCAAATGCTCTACCCACAACCCTAATGCTAGAGTTGCCCAAAACTACTCTATTGTTGAAGATCTGGGTCAAACCCCTTGTGCGATTTCATCTTTGGAGGTACTCTAGACGTGTCCTTAATAAAGGAATTCCTTTTAATATTCATTAGGAGCTCTAGAATCATGTGGCTCTAAGGTTATCAAGTTTGATGTCACAGATGTGAAGCCTCAGTTGCCTTAGCACGTGGCCTTTCAAATCCATGTGGACTACTCAAAGTATACCATCAAACGTACTATTATTGATGAAGGTGCTACAACGTGCGCGATGTCCCTAACCTATTGGAAAACCATTGGCTCTCCAACCCTCTCTCAATATTTGACTACGTTGACCACATTTGATGGTCATTCTTTCCATCCTCACAGTATTCTTCCTACCTTTCCAGTTCAGTTAGGTGGAAAGATAGTGGAGGTGGATGTCGAGGTGGTTGATGCACCCCTTGACTATAACTTATTACTAGGGTGTAACTGGACTTATGCTATGACTATAGTCATATAGTCCATTTCCATACTTTACGTTTTCCTCACGAAGGGAAAATCATGATGATTGATCAATTGTCCTTTGTGCATGTTAGTCCCAATGCATCGGTTGGACCTTCGATCCTCGTGATCGACAATTCTCAACTGACAATTGAGGATATTGGTGTCGTAATGTATTAATTCCTCATGGGTACCTTTGATTTTGTGGCACCAATTCATCACATTTATGCCATGTCTATTAGGTCTACTTCATTAATGAGGTCTGTTCCTTTCCGCACTTCGTATTTTAACAATCCTTGGACCCTACCTTACCTGACCATGTATTGTGAAGGTATGTCACATATTGGAATGGAAATGCCACTTTCGATGACAAAGATAGTGTATCAGGATGTTATTGATTCTACTACTGACCCAGATCCTGTCCCTTCATAGACAAACGAGGAGGATCCTGTTCTCCGGCCCATATGGGACACTTCATCATCTTTCTCACATGATTGCCTTGATGATACTTTACCTTTAGATGAAGAAATATTAGAGACCATGAATTATTCTGATAGGCCATGGGATGATATGCATCATTTCTCTTACTTCCTCCCAAATATTGTAGGATCGAACAAGACTATCTTAGATCTACCTTGAGTGAGATAGTCGGTCACATCGTAGTTCCACTAGATACACATGACATTTATGCCGAAGGAAACATGGCTAGTATTTATCCTACCATCACAATCAACATCTCTCAAATTCCTGATAAAGTTGAAAATGTATATATCAGTGCAGATTGTTCACCTGAAGAAATTAATATCTACACCGATCTCTTCAGATAATTTCTTGATGTATTCACATGGTCATGTGAAGAGGTTCCAGGAATCAACCCTCGCATTGTTGAACATGAGATCAAAACCTATTCGGATGCTAAACCTTTTCAACAATGACTTAGAGTTGTTAATTCTAGGAAGGCCCCTTCTATTAAGGCAAAGGTGGAGAAACTTCTTAATTATGGTTTCATCTACCCGGTTCCCTTAACTCAATGGGTATTCAATCATATTCCCATGAATAAGAAACAATGAACCATTCGTGTGTGTATGGATTTTTGAGACCTAAACGAGGCTTGTCCTAAAGAAAACTTCCTGACACCTTTCATTGATCATATTCTCGATGAGTGTGCGGGAAGCGATGTTTTTTCTTTTATGGACGGATTTTTAGGGTATAATGCAATTCATATCAAACCTGAGGATCAACATAAGATGGAATTTATTTTTCCTTGGGGTACTTTTTCATACCATAAAATGCCTTTTGGCCTTAAAAGCGCCAGAGCAACCTTCCAATGAGCCATGACCTTTGATTTTCATGATCTCAAGCATATAGTCGAAGCTTACCTCGATGATATCGCTGCTCACTCTTGCAAGAGAGTGGATCAATCTACCCACCTTTAACTAGTTTTTGAGAGATGTCGATATTATCACATCCGTTTAAACCCTCACAAGTGCATCTTCTATGTTAGGTCATGTCATATTTTAGGATTCTTAGTTTCTGAGATTGGGATTATGGTGGATCCTTTGAAGGTTGAGGCAATACTTTGATTGCCTCCCCCGCACAACATTTATCAGATTCAAGGTTTACAGGGTAAAACTAACTTCTTACGTCGCTTTATAGTAAACTATGCCAATATTACTAAGGTTTTCATGTGTTTCTTGAAGAAGGACACTTCGTTTATATGTGATGAGCAAGCCCAAGAATCCTTGGATGATCTTAAGAAAGCCTTGGTATCAACGCCTTTACTAAAGCCTCTAGACTACAATAGAGATTACTTTCTTTATATTTCCACGTTCGAAAGGATGGTTGGTATGTTTTTAGTTCAGGAGGATAATGAGCTCCATGAGCATGTCATATACTACCTTAGTTGAAACTTAGCCAGTCCTGAACTCAAGTACTCTCATGTTGAGAAGCTATCCTTGGCTTCCATACACATGATTCAAAGACTATGACACTATATATTTCTTTGAAAAAATATCGTAGTTTCTGATGTCAACCCATTTCAATACGTCCTTACTAGGCGTATCATAGGGGGAAAATACAATAAATGGATTTTCATCTTGCAAGAGTTTGACCTCGATGTTGCTTCGACGAAATCCAAGAAATCACTAGTTTTTTCTGAGTTAATATTGGACTTCCCTCAACTAGATGAGAATGTTATTAATGTCTATTCATTCATGAATGAACACATTTTCCTTATGTTGTCATCGGACCCCTGGTATGGAGACGTTTTGATCTATCTTCAAACCTTGAAGTTCTCTCAGCATATTTTGAGAGACAATCGACGACGTATATGGTATCAAGCTAAAAACTACCTTATTGTCGACGAAACTTTGTATCACCAAGGCATAGATAATATCTTGCATCATTTATTGACTAACAAGGAGGCTGGGTCCATTCTTAATGACTATCACAGTGGGGCTTGTGGTGGTCATCTATTCGGGCTTGTGACAACCCAAAAAATATTGCGAGTTGGTTATTTTTGGCTGTCTATTTTTAAAGATTGTGTTGAAGCGGTCAAGAAGTGTCACCCTTGCTAGGTGTTCACTTGGAATATTTGCTCGCATCCATCCCCTCTTCACCCGATCATCATCGTCGGTCCCTTCACCAAGTGTGGGGTAGATTTTGTGGACTGCAACCCAACTTCAGTTGGGGGGCATCAACATATTATCATGGTCATAAAATACTTTACTAAATGGGAAGAGGCCATGCCTAAGATTAAATCCGATGGTAAGACTGCAACACTTTTCGTGTTGAATCAAATTATAGCCCAGTTTGAAATCTCGAGTGAGATTGCCACTGATCATGGAAGTCACTTTTCAGAATGAAATGATGAAAGAGTTATCAACGAAATTGGGGTTTAAAAATGGTCATTCTTCCCCTTACTATCCCAAAGAAAATGGACAAGTAGAGGCCATGAACAAGTCTCTCGAGACCATTTTGAAAAAGACTGTCAGCCATAGAAAATATGACTAGCATCTCATGCTTTACCCTATGCTTTGGGCATAACAAACCTCGGTTAATAATTCCACCAATTTTCTCCTTTTTAGTTAGTACACGGTGTAGAGTCGATCCTTCCTATTGAATGTGAAATACCTTCTCTTAGACTTGTAGTTAAGCCCCTACCTAACACTTATGATCTCAAAGAACACCTCATACACCTAGAGAGCATAGATGAGCAACATCAAGATGCCCTCTACGACTATCGAAGTGAATAAACAAAGTGTCAAGGTCTAGTATGATAAGTATTTCTTTCCTTGGTAGTACGCTAAGGCTGACTTGGTTGTCTTGTATGGCCAAGCCAAAGAACCAATGGGGGAAGGCAAGTTCAAACCCATGTGGTATGATCCTTATATTGTGTGACGTGTCTTAGAAAAAGGTTCCTATGAATTAGAATATTATGAAGCGAATATGTTGGCTGAGCCCATAAATGGGCTCTACTTGAAAAAATATTATGCTTGAGCCCCAAGCTTGGGCATGACTCTTTTATACTAGTGTATCTTAGTGTATATATATTTTCCTTGGTGTCATCGACTTGCTTATCAATTTTTCCCTTGGTTGGCAGATGTCAACAGAGTATTCAGTTTACTTAGGACGTAGATGGTGCCAGTCATCATACACAAAACTTGGCTTCCACTGCTTGGTTCGTTTACTCACTCGAGGGTCAACTGGTGTCTTCGGGTGGCATTTTTTTAGGGATATCAACGAATAATGTGGCTAAATATAGCACCATGATAGAGATTTTATGTGATTCCATTTCATATGTTGTTCGATATTTAGAAGTTTGTCTGGATTCCCAGTTATTAGTATGTCAGTTGAATGGAAGTTACCATGTGTGAGAGCCTACTATACTCTAACGATTCCTACATGTATGAATTTTGGAACAACATTTTTATTTTATTACTTATAATCACACACCTAGAAGTTCTAATTATGTATCTGATGCATATGCTACTTATGTTTTAGATTGACATTTGTCACATAACTAAAGTAAAGAAAACACATTCACCAATTTACACATTGTAATACATAAGAAAAGCCGAAGACCAATGTTTTTTATATTTCATCTCTCCAAAAATATGGTGTCATAGTGAAAAATTGGGGCTCACACCCTCAAAATACATATATGGCCAATAGATATAATAACCATGGCATATACACCTATGGTGCTGGATGTGTATCATGATAACACAAGATGACATTTGCGAGGCATTGGAAGATTCACACCCATGCACAGGCACACCCACCACCTACTGCTACATAACTTATGGAAAATCCTCTACCTGAACCATAGGAATCATGTGCGTCAAACGAGATAGGTTCCCCTGAACACTTTGAAGCACTCTCTTCACATCTCCTCCCGCTAGCTCATCTCCTCGGTTCCTCTGACAATGTGGTGGAAATCCATCTGGTTGTTGCGGACCCACATCTACACAACAAAATAATTGTCAATACTAGACACCATTGAAAAAATGTTTTCATTTTTTATTCTCTTTGAAAAAATAAAAAAAAATGAAATATATCAAAAAGATATTTATCTATATCACCATAGGTGAAACATCCTATGTACTTGATCCCTACATAAGGGTAGTTGTCTAGGAATATCACCTACTGAATCCACTAGAAGAAGAACTCATCTTTGTAGGGGGTTGACACCCTACCGCCTCCCAACTTCCTCATCACCTCAATCCACCGTGAAATGGTTGGATCACGTGGTCTATATGGAACGATATCGATTCTAGGGTTAAATCCTAGAACCTGATCAAAGAAAAAACTACACAATATAGATGTGAACCCGAAGTTCCTCTTCCTACCCTATTTGTAGTTAGTCAACTGGATCTTCATGTTAGCCAGTAGTGAGGTGCACCAATCATAAACTGTGGGTCGCAAGCACTCCACAGAGTAGAACATCAGTGAAATTTATTCCTGGTGCAATGAGGCTGACCCTATGATTCGTGTAAGAATAAGAACAATGATATTTAAACTTAGGTTGTTGATCACCCTAATGGGGAGTTGGATCCCTACGTTTTCTGTGCCTGCAACATAGTGAGTGGCAATGTAGTTCTCTATGTTCTTGCCAATCCCAACTCCCCGGGCTTTGAGGTTCACCACCTCACCCCAATGAGACAATCTTGTAAGGAAATATATATCCTCAAATTCAATTCTCAATGGTTTCCCATCGTGGTTGAAGGCCTCTGTATTAGGATCCCAAAAGATCACCAACATTTGGAGAAACCTCACTTGAGCCCTCATTCCTTTGAGAGCCCACATATTTTTAGCAATAATTGGGTCGCTGGATCTCTTTCCACTGTAGCATCAATTTCCTCATGCTTTCTTTCTCTCCATTCAAGTACCATCCTACAAGAATAAATCCATTTTTGAGTCAAAACCTTTTAAGAAACCAATTTGCAGACTTGTACGCGGGTTGTCGTGGTAACACTCACGTGTAGGGATGCATATACATGGGAATGATTTGCCTTTCCCACGTACATTCCTCCATATATGAACCTAATATCTTTCTGACACCTAGTATGGGAATGGTATGGGAGTTGAAGGAATCCTAGTATCTTTCTGACTCGACTCAGTACTCATACTTGTATGATCACAATTATGGTAGGTGGAGGTGTGTGTACCACATTTAATAACTTTATGCCTTTTAGAAGGTAAAGACTCAAGATGCGGTGGTAACTTTAAAAAACAAAGATACCTACGAGGAAGCTAGTATGGATCCACGATGAATCAAGAATCGAGATATAAAAACAAATTTTAAGGCCAACTAACAATCAAAGATCACACCAAAATAAAAAAAAAATGCAAAATTCACACAAATAGGATATAGTAGCTGAAAAGGGGCCTCCCTCACTAGAGTAGATATTCCTTTCCCAAGAGGGGCATGCGACTCCCTTCATGAGATCGACGGTATTAGAATCAGTTATAAGGGCCCTTGTGGGCTTAACAACGTAGTCGGTGAGATATCCCCGGAGAGGTAATCCTCCATAAAGGTTGTGTGTTGTCTGACCCTTATCTGACTTAGGGTACCTGCAGAATAACCCCTGCAAGTAACCTATGTGGCTACCTATGTTAAGAAACTAAAGCCACCATGATATAACCAATGCGAAAGTGAATAGTCAAAAGTTAGGTCCACCGTATGGGAAGGGTAATAAATCCAAAAATATTGAAAGCACCACCTCTCACAGAGGTAAAGGTACTAGCAAGACCCCCAAATATGAATAGATCCCCAGAAATATGTTTGACTCTAAGAAGGTATCAGAGTGATATCTTTCCAACCAACTTCGCACAACCTCGTGCTTAACTTCGGTGTGAGAGGAGGATCCTGACGTCACTAATAACATAATGGATTTTAATACTCCCTTAGTCAGACACATATGTTGAGTTTAATAGCCTTGGAGAATTTTACTCAAAAAATCATGTTCCAAGGCCCTATATCCTATGCGTGTTTTTGTATTCCAAAAATTAAAATTGTTTCTAATAAATTTTAATTAATCAACGTTAATTTTATTGAATTTTGTTTACTCAAGATATGTGGTCATGAAACTGATGATGTTATGACTCAACATATCAAAGAAATGAATATAAACAAAGTGCTAAGTCTTGATCTTTAATTCTCAAAAGATGACAAGCTTTTAAAATGCAACTTTCAATTCAACTCTGCAATTTCAATAAGATGCAATCTTTCCATATATGTCAAGATCAATACTAAAATAATCAAAAGAGCAAATGCCAAAATGAAAAATGTATTTTTTTGTATTTTCAATATAAAGAAATGAAAATGCAAGGATTGAATAAAAGCTTGATATATAGACCCTACTACAAGAAAAAAGAGGCAAGCCAAGCAGGATACCAAGAAGCAAACATTTAGACCAAGATGCAAGGACAACCAATGAAAAATGTGATGAGAAAGAAAAATCGCCTGAAAATTCAACCATAAAAAAGTTTCCTATCACACTGCAAGCAGTCAATAGTTAAGAAAGAGACCCAAAAAGAATCAACAACCATAAAAACTCACCCAACAAACACCAAAATCAACAAGTAAGCAAAAAAGGTTGATGTACATGACTATTTAAGCAAAACCCGCATATGTACGCGCCCTATAGAAGGACATTTTGCGTATGTACACGTCTGTCAAGAGAAAACCCACATATATGTATTTAAACATTGCTTGGGAAAGGATAAGGCCAAGAAACTCAGATTCAAATTAAAAACAGGCTATCAAGCAATCAAGATACAAGGAAGCTTTGGCTAACCAAGAGAAATCGAAGGAGAAAAACAGTCCAAACCCCGAAATAGAAGATTCATTCCCTAGTATGGTCGTCAATTCTATTACGAGGAAAATAAATCTATGGCAAGGGGTAAAGAACAATAGATTGAATGACTGCATAAGTCAACTCTAATCCCAAGTATGCTGTTAGGATATTTAGACACTTAGGAGTTAGTTAAGATCTACTTGGTCTAATGTGTCGTTAGGTAAAAGTGTGTTTGTTTATTGTGCATTAGTATGCATTTGTAGTTAGGAAATTTGACAGTCATGATATGTTCCTGACATAGAGTTATCTGACGGTTCATATTCTCCTCGATATTAATGACCATTGATCCATGGCTTAACACCTGATTGGTCCGTGATCTCTAGTTAAATAGCATGGAGGGTCATTTTTCGATGATCGATTGTAAGAAAATCTCTTGTAAAATATCTCTGTAATCTTTTTCTTTGGCATTAATAAACTTCTCCATGTGGTTGTGTTGGTTGGGATCATAGATGTTTTCCCACAAGAGTTTTACCACATCAAAACATTGATGTTTTGATCTTTGATCTGGTTTTGTGAGTGTTTACTGAAGGTGTTTTTGCTCTGATGGAATACCTATGTTGTCGAACATGGTATCAAATCTTGTTTGAAGACCCACTCCTGTTGTAGATCAATATCGTGAAGTCGAGTTTCCTCATTTCCAATTTTTTCCATTTTTGTACATATTTGGGCTGAGAGGACTGTTCCATTGCGTCTAGAGCACTTGTTTAAGTCAGGAACACTTTTCGTTTCACTCGAAAAGGTTTTCATTTTCCAAATATACGACCATTTCATTCAGATCCGGATGTATAAAGCCTGAATATGCCATTTTAAAATTTTTGCAAAGTATTATTTTGGTTTTATTTCTGTTTTATATTATTCGTTTCCATCTTGCTACTCTTTCATATCTTCATATTCTCTTTTCCTCACGCTATGTGAGATCTCAAAAAATTAGAAACATATAGGAAAAGGTGTATTTTCCGGGTAAGCTAACCAAGACCTAACCCTTATTGTCATCGAGAAGCGAAATTGTTTTCTTCTATGAAAATAGTTTTTTTAGCATGCTCTCCAAGGCCATCTTCCACAACAACAACAACACCCCCAATCCTCTTGCTAAAAAATACAATATGTTTTGCTAGCCCATTTGGTTAAAATTTTCCTTATTAAGTAAGATGTCTTGAGTTCAAGTCTCTCTTTTTGTTACTTTTTTCGAAAATGTTCATGCTCAATTGTAAAGTGTATCTCACTTCAACTATAAAAGTGAATCATTATAAGTAGCTTTAATATTTTATTTTAGAGTTATTTATTTTGCATGCAAATTTTCTTTCATAAAGTAACTTCATTGTAAAAGAGATCCCCATTTATTTTTATAAAAGTTGGTCACTTCATAAAGAAACTTACACCACCACATAGTGCTTGTTAGAAAGTAATAGATGTGCTCATTTAACCATAGACAATATAACCATATTGTCACCCAACCATAGGATGAAGCTACCCTCGAGCACCTTAACCTTGACAAATAATGATTCCGGAAGCAAACCAATATCCAACCAAGTCTAATGCATCAAGCAAAGACAACCAAGACCGATTAGAAATTCCAACCATAACCAATAGAAAGTCCGATCCTAAACCAAGAATAAATATTGCAGTATCCACCAGCTGTAGTTACTCCCCAGACTTGCACACTTGCCCAGTTTCTATAGTGCACAGTTCTTCACTATTGAAATTTCGAGCTATGTGTACAAAATGAGGCCTGACTACTTGTATTTATACTGTTTTCTTGAGCTATTTGGGCCGACTTCTCATTCTGGAGGATAAATACTTAATATTAAATGTTGGCACAAGGGTAGACCTAGGGTTCAACAATTAACATCACACCAACAAAAACCCGACTATCGACCCTTTTGAAAACACTTGTGAAGCAGGTGAAGTCTCACTCAAGGTAGAAGCATAGGGGGTTACAGGACGCAGGTGTATGTAACTAAGCTGGGACACAGATATGTGAGAATAACACTTCACAAGGTATTCTATTAATGCTTAGGAAGTGACATACATTAGTTTATTCACCTTATGAACATTGTAGAACATATATAAGATAGATCTAGCATAGTAACAACATGGATTATTCACCTAAAACACTTAGCACTTAGCACTGTGAATCAGATCTAACATTTTAACATAAGCACATCATTAAAGAAACATATACATATCCATTACATATCTAATCTAAGGACTAAGAAAAACATAACAAAGATAATCATTGCACAAAGAAAACCGTAAGACACCAAATGTGCGTGGTTCACCCCAGTTTGGGGCTACATCCACCAACCACTTCACCTCTTTATTATTCATATAAATCTTACATTCATTCGCTCCTGTGCACTAAGCCACAGAGTCAAACTTTGCATTGGACAAGATATATACACATTGAGCACCAGATGCTCCTTCCAAAACTAGGTCAAGGCATAGAGCCAACCCTCTATCAAGAACAAAGACTTAACACACATACATTCCCTTGCACAAATCCATTCAACTGCTTGCACTTAGCTCCAACAAATTATACTTCTACCATACATTCTTCTTTATTTATAATTTTACAAACCCTTATAATAGGGCCAAACATGGGGAGAACCCATGGGTCGACATCCCATAAAACCATTACAAAACCCTAGAGGACCCCTTACTGGGTCCACATAGCCCGCAAAAATGGGTGAGATCCACGATCTCAGCTCTGCCTGGGCACTCCTTCCTTGACCAATGTGTCAAAGTCCAAAAGTGGGCCAACTCTGACCAATGTTTCCTCAAAACTTGGTCGAGGGATAACATGCCCCCAACACTCACTTGTGACTCGTCCCGAGTCACTCAGATTTGGACAATGCTAATTTCAAGGCCTTGAGCTTAACTCAAGTTGCCTCGACTTGCTAGTTCACTTGAGCCTCCTACTCAGTGAGCTCCTGGATCATATTCTTTGTAACAATACCTTCCAAGTGATGTTCTACTGATGCAACCACTTGGTCCAATTGAGATCCCCGTCCATCAATCTCTTCGAACACCTTGCAGGCTTCATCTTGCATAGGTTGCAGCTTCTGCGTGACATCCATTACTTTTCCCTAGAGGGCATTGATATGTTTCTATACTGTGCACTACTCCTGGGATATTTTCATTCTTTCTACCACATTGAGTAGCTTCATCTGCACCCGCACTGAAAATTCCTGCTACTGCACCTCCTGTAATCGCGCTTCTAGCTTTCTTAGTTCTAGATCCTTAGCTAGGTGTTCATATGTCTATGCACTTATATCAGTTAGCTGTTTTCATTCTGAGGAGAGGGTTCTTATCCTTATTAGTGTTTTCTTAGCGGTATCCTCCCTTTGGTCATGCACCTCCTACAGGGTGCTTGGTACTGTTTGGGCCTCCAAGTCTGTTATCCTGGTTTGAAGCTGCTGGAGGGTCTTAGCGAGCTTCACTACTTAAGCCTCGACCGACTCTTTCTCCCCCTATGCTAAGAATAGAACAAAGTGACATGATTTGATCACTACTTCTTTGAATATGGCCCTCTCTGTGAGAAAATTATCCTTTTCTCTCTATAGCTAGGATTTTTCCTCCTGGAGCTTCACCTGAAGCTAGGCTTTCTCACTTTCCTGGGATGCTACCTTGTCCCGCGCTACTATTGATTGCACTAAGACTCCATTTTTCTTCTGTTTCAAGGATTCTGTATCCTTCTCCTTCTCTTCATGAACTCTCTGAATTCCAGCTTCTGTTGCATCTTCCAGTATTCTCAATTGGGCTAGTTTATCCCCCAATTCTACAATATGTGACGAGGAAGGCGCAATACATACTGTGTGGACCAAGCAAACAAATTTATGTACTTCCTTCAATTCCTTCTCAATCCTTCCATAGAGCTCTTCCTGCTTCTCTCCATATCTCTGCAAGATGTCCTTGAAAACGTCCTCAAGAGCTCTGCAGACCAGACTGATATCATCCTCTATGAGCGTGGCCTCCAACTAGGGCTTATTAGCACATGTCTTCTTCCTAGCTGAAGGTTTGTACAGAGAAACCTTCCTCTTTTGTGGTGTTACTGTTCCAGTAGGGGGGTATTTAGGTAATTTAGATTCACCTCCTCCTTTCTCTTCTCCTTCATCCCATCCTCTCTATCCTTCTGCTTCATCTTCTCCTCCTCCTCTGAGCGAGCCAAACCCATTATCGTTAGAAGCGTTGTCCTCCTCATCGATCTCTATATCCTGGACTTCCTCCTCCTTTTTCTTCTTCTTTGTCCCACTGGACTGTCTGACATGCTTGACCTGGGTGACTATGGGGATTCCTATGGTGTTAGTGTCAAAGAGTTTTGCATCAACGACAGGTACAAGAAATTCCTCCAGCCATTCCTTTGTAAGCTACTCCATGTATTCATCTGTTAGCTTGTAGTACGAATGTAACTCTTCCTGGTTCTCATCTCAACGTGCAGTGTTGTAGATAAAATGCATATCTATGTGGAAATTTTCTATTGGTCTATACTGGTGTAGGGTGCATAGTTTCATGTGTGGAAATGACTCAACGACGACCTTCAACTATTGATAGTATGCATAAAACATGAAATTGGACTGCCACTTCTTTGTCATGTCGTTGGTATACCATAGGGTTGAAAACTGAGCAGCCAACAGCTCCGAGGGTTCTATCTCTGGGAAGGTGGATCCTTCATGAATTTTCCAAGCGAAAAATATGATCAAAATGATCAGCTAGCTATAGTGGAATTCATAGCCCAAATCCTGGGCTTCCCGACAATCCTTCTCCAACTCATTGACGAGGTAGTTCACCCAGTTCATCTGCATTACCTCCACACATTTTCCTGTGAGGTCCACCATGAAATCGCTGACCTGTGTGGGGTGGTTCTTCCTTACAAGATTGCTAGCTATGAGTTGGCAAGGGAGGCACACTGCACCATCCTATATAGAGGCTACCTTGTAACCTCGCTTTCCTTTCTCTACTTCTCCATAATCTTCCTTGATGCATTGTGCCAGGGAATGGTCTGAGGCCTTCCCTGAATAAAACTATTGAGGGTCAGGTCCCTCCACACTCAAGCCTGTAATCCGGTGGATCAATGTTAGATCCACATTAATCCTTAAGTTGAGCCACAAGTACCCGCCATGATAGCATGACAGGAGGAGTTTAACGCAAGTGTTAAGCTCCTGGTGGAAACCAAAATGGGGGATCTTCATCACATTCAACATAGTGGATTGTGCCAACTCCTTAATCCATGGATGTGAGATGAGGCGAGGCTTCTTTCCTATTTTCTTTGTCAAGCAGTGGTGGGGTGATAACATAGTGTAGTTCTTCCTATCTGCCAAGTTGAAGTCATTGTTTTTCAATAGCGGGATCTGTCCTAACTGAATCTCAACTATGTGTATTCCTTTTGGAATGTAATCAATGAACATGTTGTACTCATAATCTCACAGGATGTTATCATGGTTAACAATGCCAACCAAAGGTGGGACATACTCAGATAGAATTGATAGGATCTGCTTCACATTAGCTAGATCACCATGATGCTTACTCCATTGGTCAGTTTTTAGGGTTGACACAACTAGAGAAACATCCAGTTGAAGGGGAATCCTATATTCCCCTAGTCGATGATGCCTGGACACCTTCAGATATCAGTCTATCGGCCATTGGCTTCTTAAGGACCTCCTCGACATAATTCTCTAATTCACTAGGTTCTCTCGACATTCTAAATTTTAAACTGACAGGTCGAGGTAGACGAACGGATAGGTGGGGTAGACAAGCGGACGGGCGGGGTCTAGCTTCAGATGACACAACTCAACACTTGGACAATTCTCTATTTAGCTCAGTCAATCATAGGTGGAAAAAAGTGGTGTTGGTGCAACGACCAACAAGTTAAATAAGCGGGGTATCATAATGAATATTTCAATGACCAGGAAATGATTCCATTAATGTAAATCTTTCTGTTATGGCGTGGTATCAACGTCCAAAAGCAATCCATCAGCCCATAAATGCATTTTCTAATTGTTCCAGAGTGTCATTCTAATGGTCTGGGTGCCTCCAATGGTCATATAACTTTGCCAGGGCGAAGTCCCATTCTGCATGGACCTGCTGTTCGAGCAAGATTCAAATCCTGCAAGGTTCCAATCTCTGAAGTCTTCCATCTGGTCTTTGTAGCTTTTCCAACTTAGCTTTTCCATCTGGGCTTTCCTATGATCTAAGTTTCTCTAACTGTTTCTGGAATCTGCTTTCCATTCTTGTTCTTATTTTCTCATAGAATAGTGACTTCGCACTGTTGATGTTCCCTCAAAGGGTTCGGAGTTAATGTCCCTTTTCTTAATACTTCTTGGGTGGATATACTTATTTCTTGCATAGATAGGTTCTTCAAGCCTTATTTCAATTTTTCAACCTTGCTAGCTAATTCTCTTGCTTCCTATGTTGTTACCTTGTTTTGTTGCTTTGACTATGAAATCCCTTAGTTCTTTCTTTTTATTTTCTGTGGCTTATTCCTATGCTTTCCTTCTGATCTGATCTTTCTCAATCCAAGTCTTACCTAACAAAAGTGGGAAAGGGGTGCTGTCCCTGACAAACTTAATGAGTTCAAATTCTTCTTCAGTCGATGTTCCATGGACAATAATAGGTACATTAGTAACTCTTCCACATAGGGTTATCATCTTTCCCTTAAACAAGCCCATCCTTCCTAACGAAGGTATCACAGTATGTTTTCCAAAAATTTTGCAAGTTTCTTCTGTCATAATATTCACTTGTGTTTCTTCATCCAAGACATAGTCTATGCCGAAGTCTTCTATTCTTTCACTTATGCATTGTTTTACTTTCAGGATCTCTGGTAAACTCACATCTTTGTGAACATCCATCCTTTCTTTCAACTGTACTAATGTAGTCTGAACTTTCTCTAATTGTTTCTCTTTATGACTCTCTAACATGTCCTTAGTCTCTTGAATTTCTTCATAGTTTTCCTGACTTATGTTCATCCTTTCGACTTTAGCAATCATCCTTGGGCAATCATCAGCCTCATGACCAACAATATTCCAACAAAGACAAATAGGACTTGCACCAGGGCATTCCTTAGCAAGATGTCCCGGTCTTCTGTAGTTATAATACAATGTCAATCCTATTTTTCTTTTAAATGTTCCCCAACCTCTTCTGTACTATGCACTGAGATCATAATGTTGGACCTGCAATCTACAAAAATTCTTTCTGGGTTCCTGCATCCATTTATTAGTCCAAAAACTCTTTCTATGCATAGGAATAACATATCTTTCTTTGTTTCCATTAAATTTACTCAAATCAAATATTTCTTTCAACTGTGCGCTAGCCTTCAGATTAGGATAGACTCTATTAAACATACTTAAGTTCATGCTTTCAAAAAAAAAAAATTCACTTATATTAATTTTGTCAAAGAACAAAGATTTAACTCTTTTTGTATGTTACCTCTTTCTTCAGATTGGATTTCTTTCTTAGCACAAAGATTTGTAAATAAAGTAGAGTACTGTGCACTTCAACAACAGATCTACACACATCGATTCTCTTTTTCTTTACTTCAGTTCCCATCAATCACAATTTTAGGTCCTGACAATGGATCCATTTGTTGGCATAGGGGTAGACCTAGGGTTCAACGCTTAACAACGCACCAAAAAAACCCCAACTACTGACCCTTTCGGGAACACCTGCAAAGAATGTGAAGTCTCACCGGAGGTAGAAGCAGGGGGGGTTACAGGATGCAGGTGTCTGTAACCAAGCTAGGACACATATCTGTGAGAATAACACTTCACAAGTTATTCTATTAATTCTTAGGAAGTGACATACATTATCTTATTCACCTTATGAACACTGCATAACATATCTAAGATAGAGCTAGCTAAATAGCAACATAGATTATTCACCTAAACACTTAGCACTTAGAAATATGAATCAGATCTAGAATTTGAACATAAGAACAACATTAAAGAAACATATACATATCCATTACATATCTAATCTAATCACTAAGAAAAACATAACAAAGATAATCATTGCACAAAGAAAACCATAAGACACCAGATTTACGTGGTTCACCCCAATGTGGGACTACATTCACCAACATCTTCTCCTCTTTATTATTCATTTGAATCTTACATTCATTCTCTCCTGTGCACTAAGCCACAGAGTCAAACTTCGCACTAGACATGGGATCTACACACTGAGCACCAGATCCTCCTTCCAAAACTAGGTCAAGGCACAAAGCCAACTCTCTATCAAGCACAAATCCTTAACACACATACATTCCCTTCCACAAATCCATTCAAATGCTTTCACTTAGCTCCATTAACTTCTACTTCTACCATACATTCTTCTTTATTTATACTTTTACAAACCCTTACAATAGGGACAAACATGGGGAGAACCCATGGTACGACACCCCATAAATCCATTACAAAACCCCTAGAGGACCCCTTACTGGGTGCACATAGCTCGCAAAAATGGCTGAGATCCACGGTTTCAGCTTTGCTTGGGTGCTCCTTCCTCGACCAATGTGTCGAAGTCCAAAAGTGGGCCAACTCTGACCAATGTTTCCTCAAAACCTGGTCAAGGGCCAACATTTAATATTTCCTTAAGCCGACTTGTCTTCTAGAGTTAAGTTTAATGCTTTAGGGTTTGTTCTTGCTTCTTAGAATATTCTATTCTCGTCAGGGTTACACGTGGAGGTAAATACCTCCCATGACTACCATAATATCAACACTCCCTCCTGGCTAGGGAGTTATTGGAGGCAATGGTATTGAGCACAAACATACCATTCAACTGGTAGCATCATCATAGTCGTACATGATATCTCATGATTAGATAATGAGCACCATTATCACTATCATCTGATAGCATCAACTACATCATCTCTAGAAGCCATACTCCATCTGAGTAATCAAGCATGATGTCGAATAATCCACTCACTCCACAGAGTGATACAAGGACCATTCTTCTAATCTGAACATATGTCCTAGAAGAATGATTGTCCAAACAGAGCTAAAATCTATGCCATGGACTACAGAGACCATTCCTATAGGAATGCCAATATAGGATTATTTTCTAATCAAGTCATAGAGATCTGTCTCAACCTATATGCCTTAGAAAATATCAACACAATTGATAGTCTACATGGTAATCATAACAATGTCATTCAGTAAAACACAACTGTGTCTATCCATAGTAGTACACAAATACAATCTAGTGGTACACTACCACACCAAGTAACAAACAACTACTTAATGAGTGACACATAGTCACAAACAGTGGAACACATCCACCACAGTAGAATACATCTACTTTCTAGAGACATAAAGTCTCCATAGAAATCATATCATCTAATATCAACCTACATAGAAAAACAATATCATGATATAAAATGAGTCATATAGGCCATTCTTCCACTCACATCTGTGAGATATGGAAGAGCATTTTTCCTTAGAAGGTAAAACACCAACCATGAGCTATCTGGACTATTCTTCTCAAGCATCGAAGAATAATTGTACTGATTTCTGAGCCTGAACCATTCACCTAACTGAGCCATTCCTCCAACACTAAACAAAGTGCAACCTAGAGAGAATGAGTCTTCCCTAGGGAATGCCTATCCCTGATTGCTAAACCTAGACCATTCACCTAACTGGGCCATTCCTTCAACACTTAAAAAATTGCAACCTGGAGAGAATGAGTTTTCCCTAGGGAATGACTGTCCGAACCATTTCCTAAGAAAACGATTGTCCTACACCAACCTCCAAAACAGACCATTCTTCGAAACTTCTCACAATTGTGAGCTTCGAAAGAATGAATGCCCGGTGAGGCAGACCATTCTACTTGACCACTACTGAGAGTGTCTGTCAAGAAGAAAGACTTTCCTAGACCATTCCCCCACATTGGCCACAAGGAGAATCACTGTCTATGGTACATCAACAATCTATTGAACCATTTTCATTATGAAAATGACCATATGATCTGGATCATTTTCCGAACTGGAAAATTCCTGTCCGTCAGAAATCTCAAACCACTATCTGAACTGGAAAGGTATTGCTCATTCTGGACCATTTTTTGAACTGAAAAAATGACTATCCATAAATCAATAATACATGAGTGTTCCCTCCTAACCTGGGAGTCATCTCTTCCTTTTTCAATAAGGAAGTCGTCTCCATGAGTTCCATCTTGTTTCTTGAGTACGTAGACTTTTTCATCTTGGGAAAAGGCTTTACCAAAATATCTTCTATCCACTCATTTGTGGAGATATATTGGAGAACCACTTCTCCTTTTTGGACTTCTTCACAGAGAATGTAATGCTCAATTTAAATGTCTTTCAATCTATCTGGAACATTGGTTTTCTATGAAGGCTTCATATAGTTGTGATCATTTCAATATATCATGGTTGAATTCAACACTTTTGTTTCTTTCTAGCTCATGACATCGTGGCAAGGATCAAACTGAAACATATCCAAGTGGCATTTCTTCTGTCATCATGATAGTTTTTCATGGATTAGCAGTTCATCATCCTGAACTTCTGAGTAACCATTCTGATATCTGTCATAGAAAGTTTTCATCATGCTTCTGTTGTACATGAGAGGATTTTCACCAAATTGTTTGAATCCATACAAGATATTGTTCCATCTGCATGCAAGGGTCTCTTTCTGGTATACCTCAATTACTCTGGAGAACAGTATTTTCATTCATCTGATGTAAGCTCCAACTGATAGATATTGCAGAAGATATAATGGGTTAGGTAGAGGTATGTCTAGTTACTGGAACAAGCTAACTTCGTAGTCTTATCCCTTCATCTGGGAGAACCTTTAGTTTTGGATCTCACAATGCTTCCATTCATAAGTCTTCCATACACTGTTCTTCATCACAACTTCTATTTCTTCTGCTTGATTTCTTCTAGTGGGTTCATACCAAGCTTCTAGTCTTGTGATTCCCGATATAATGAATGGTTGTTCTGGATTTTCTTTCTCTCTTGGAATCTTCATGTTCTTCTTCATGTTCCTCTTTAGCTGTTGGGTCCATGGAGTTTTCTATGGATTCCATGACCTGAAGATTTCAACTTCTTCCTTTCATCATAGGATCATGGATGTGGATGGAAAACTAGGGATACTTTAGGGATTCTTTTTGAATAAGACTTATTATAAAGTCAAACTGAACATGTGTTGTTTTTCATGGATACTACCATCAATGGGAACATGTATAGATACTCGATAGATCATATTATTTAGGATTATCTCCCTCCTAATCCTTGCTTCATGCATGAATGTATGCTCTTCTTTTGGAATCATATAATTTGATCCCTCCATCTAGGAGAGTCAATGCTTCCGTTTGCATCCTTATTACCTTATGCAAAGTGTCACAAGTCTTTTTCCAATTTCCTTTTGATTGCTGACTTCTTTCTATTTTCACTTCTTTTAGGTTTCTTCAAGTTTTATTCCGATTCAAATTATATTGCATCTTGTCTTATGTTAATAGCTTCCATAGGAATTGTTACCAAGGATTGTCAATGTACTTCATCTTTTTCATGTGTATTGCTTGTCTTATAGTCATCGTGATAGAAATCCTTATCTTGTTATTCTTAGGTATTGTTTCTCTTGAACATCTTATCTTCTAAGAAATGGATATGTAAGATATGTACATAAATTATGTAAACATGCTATATACAAGAATTATGAAGAATATTGTTACCTTATCTTAGAAGAAGAAGTCTGTTTTATCCTTTTTGGCCTTCTTTGAGGGTTCCCTTTCTTTGACCACTGATGCTTTGTGTGTTTCCTTTCTTTTCTTTAACTCGGGACAATGATTCTTGTAATGACCATATTTTTGACAGTTGAAGCAATGTAATTTTGCCATATATTTCTCTTGATTTTATTTCTTCCTTGATCCATACTTCTTTTTATTCTTGAAATTATTGAACCTTGCTGTGAAAGCTTGATCATCGTATTTATTTTGGGGTTTATCTTTTGCACTAATCCTTGATTCTTCTTGTGCACAACAAGTCCAAAGTTCTTCAAATGTGGGATACTCCTTTCTTGTGTTCATGCTTGCAAAAAATGCATCCCATGCCCTGGGAAGGCCATTGAGTACTATATTTACCAGTTCCTTTTCTGAAATGATTTCTTCAATAGATTGTAGTTTATCTCTAAACTGAGATATTCTCACAAGGTATGATGTTATGCAGTCATAATTATTCATTTTCATGTCACAAATCTCATTCTTCAGATTCATTACTTGTCCAATGTTTTTGACTCAGAAGAGGTTTATTAGGGAATCTCACATATTCTTAGATGATTCAATATGGGAGATGTAGGGTATCAAGTGGTATTTTATTGAGTCCACTATGATACTTGTGGCATTGATGTCACTGTATTTGAACTTCTCCATAACTACAACGTTCTGAGGTTCCTTCTCTTTTCCTTCTTCAATTTGTGGTTCCAAGATCTTTCCTTTCATGATATCCAACACGTTATTCTTGGCAAGGATGAGGTCAATCCTTGTCTTCCATGCTCTGAAGTTAGAATCCCCTTCTAACTTGTTTTCTAACTTCATAGAGTAAGTCTTAATTTCTTTGACTTGGTCAACCCTTGATTTTGACCAAAAACTCAAACTTGACATCTTATCTTGCTGAGAGTACCAGGAGATGCGATAGGCTAGGGCACACTAAGCTATCCATAAATTAGATCAATATATTCACTTATAGTTCCTCAATAAGAGGGTTAGGGTTTCATTGCTGCAACAAAAACTAGCTGCAATTGCAACTGTAACTAAGAAAATATACCCAATCTATCTTCCAACGGTTAGATTGTTTGAAGCTAGTGTGGGCCCGTAACCTATTAGAAAGTAATAGATGTGCTCGTTTAACCATAGACAATATAACAATATTGTCACCCAAACATAGGCCGAAGCCACCCCCAAGCACCTTAACCTTGATAGAGAATGATTCCAGAAGAAAACCAATAGCCAACCAAGGATAATGCATCAGGAAAAGATAATTAAGACTAATCAGAAAGTCCAACCATAACCAATAGAAATTCTGAGCCTAAACCAAGAATACATATTACAGTAGATGCCGACTACAACTACTCCCCAGACTTGTGCACTTGCCCAGTTTCTACAGTGCACACTTCTTCACTGCTGAAATTTCGAGTTGTGTGTACAAAATGAGGTCTGGATACTTGTATTTACACCGGTTTCCTGAGCTGTCTGGGTCAACTTCTCATTATGGAGGCTAAATAATTAATATTTAATATTTCCTTAAGCCGACTTGTCTTTTAGGGTTAAGTTTAATTCTTTAGGGTTTCTTATTTCTTCTCGGAATATTCTATTCTCATCAGGGTTGCATGTGGAGGTAAATACCTCCCGCAGCTACCATAATATCAACAGTCCTTTGGTTACCGTTTATGCCTTTTTTTAAAAGGGCATAACTTTCACATCCAGAGTCCGTTTTTAGTGCCTTTTTTTAAAAAAACCGCCTAATGTTTCAATATCTTTCCATCCATATCATTAGTTTCAGTGTTTAAATCCATATTGTCTACACATTTAATTTGTATTCTTCCAATAATCTTTTTCTTACTAGCACCAACTAATTCCAATGGAAATTTCATATGAAGGATTTATTAAGAAGTAAAGGCTTGTACCGGATTACCTTGGGAAAGGAAAAATAACCCATTGACGATGATAAGAAAGTCAAATGGGATAATAGGAGTGACGAATCATGTGGACTAATCAGAATTTCCATCTCTTCTAATTTAAGGTTCCATCTTAAATAAATTGATGACCCCGATTAAGCTTGGGAAACAATTGAATCTATGTTTAGTAAAGTCAATATTATTCGAGCACAATAGTTAGAAAATCAAGTACTGAATTTATGTCCAAGTGATTTTTCTTGCATTGGAGACTATCTACCTAAGTTTAAAACACTTAGAATTTTATGTGAAGAATGTGAGATAAAGATGGAGGAAGAGCTTTTGTGCTACTTTGATTTGAGAGGAAGATAAGCTTATACAACTTGGAGTGATCAACAATGCATATACCTCCAAAAAATCCTTAGTCTCCCGACATAAATATAAACCAAAGAATCCCAAGAATCAACAACCACGCTACAACAAAAACAAGCAACATAAGGGTCCCGAACCCACTTGGACAACTTCAACTCCTATTGGTGACAAAGGAGAAAAATATAAAAATAAGAAGACTGATAGACATTGCAACTTTCGCGATAATTATGGTCATGATGAGTTCAAATATTTCAAGAAGATTGCATATTTAGAAGCAACAATGAAGAAGCACAACATCAATATTGATTCTACTTCTTCTTCTTCTTCTCATGGAAAATTCACTTTCTGCTTCCGGTTTCTACTTCAATACAACTTCTACTTCTTCTTCTGATGAGTGGATTATTGATTATGGAGAATCTTATCATATGGCTAAGGATAAATACATATTTTTTTCTCTAAATGAATGTAACACCAAGAAAACATTTTTTGGTGATGATAGATCTCTTAGTGTTGTGGGATCTGGAACAATTCAAGTAGATAATGGCAGTTTCAATGATGTAGTATGTGTTCCATGTCTTTCTTGCAACCTTCTATCAATATATCAAATCACTCATTCAGGTGAAGGTAAAATAATAGAGTTTTCACCTAACCAAGTTGTAATCAAGGATCTAAAAGATCCTAAGCATTTTCTTGCAACTGGAATTGCTGATGATATTACCAGGTTGTACAAGTTTGATAACTTTGGGTCATCATCTTTTTCATCGGTTTTTTTTGCTTATAGCGATGAATTGAGAAAAAATTGGCATGAGCGGTTTGGTCATCCAAACTATCGCTCATTGTAGGAATTATGCAATCAACAGAGGTGACTGGACTTCTTCCTGCTTCATGCAGAGATGGTGTTTGTGCCATTTGTTTTCTTGACAAACATCATCGACATAATTTTGACAAACGTGCCTCTTGGCATGCCTCATGCCCTTTGCATCTTATTCACAGTGATTTGTGTGGTCCACTTTCTACTCATTTTTCTGAGTGCAAGTATTTATTAACTTTCATTGACGACTTTTCCAGACATACTTGGGTTTACTTCCTAAAAATTAAGAGTGAAGTTTTTGACAAGTTTTTGGCCTACACAGCCCTTGTAGAAAAGAAATATGGACATCAAATTCAAAGGTTAATAACAGATAATGCAGGCGAATATGTGAAAAATAGTTTTACAAGTTACTGCACTACAGAGGGCATCCAAATGAAACACACTATTCCATATACACCACAACAAAATGGTGTTGCTGAGAGAAAGAACCACACATTAAAATAAATTTCTAATTGTATGATCCAATCTAAGGGATTAAATCTAAATTATTGGGCGGAATCCATCAACTGTGAAAATTACATTGTAAATCACACTCCCACAAAGGCTCTTAAAATTATAACACCAGAAGAATCTTGTAATAAAATTAAACCAGATGTAAGTCACTTCCGTGTATTTGGAATTATAGCATGGGATCACATTCCTGATGAGAAAAGGAAAGCATTGCAGCCTCTAAAAGTGAGAAGAGTATATTTTTTGCTCATTCTAAATATGTCAAAGGTTATAGCCTTCTTCAACCACATTGTAATGAAATTATTATTAGAAGAGATGTTAAATTTGATGAAAATATCTTGGCATGCGAGCCTAATTCAATGATTGTTCCTTCTTCGACCTACGATCCATATTCAACGTGTGTGCCTCATTCTGTTCCTATTCTAGTTTCTTCTTTAGATGATGATAGTGAGGATGAAAATCCACCTTCTCTTGCTCACCTTCCTCTAGATGAGTCCTTTGAACCTGAACCTGAACTAACACCAGCTCCTTCGCTTCCTAGATGGGTCCATTCAACATGAGAAGTAGCTGGTGATCTTGTCGGTGATCCTTCAGATCAACGTCAGACACGTTCATAGTTCTAGTGATCATATTCTCTTTTGGATCAAGTTTTAGAGACTCATGATCCAAAGACATTCACCGAATCTTCAGGTCATCCAGATTCATATATAACAACGAATCAAGAGTATCATTCTTCAATGTCAAACAATACTTGGGATCTTGTACCTCTTCCAAAAGGAAGAAAACTTGTCATATGTAAACGGGTCTACAAAAGTAAGTATGAATCAGATGGAAGTGTTGAAAGAGACAAGGCTTAGTTAGTTGCCAAAGGATTTTCCCAAGTTAAAGGAATTTACTATAATGAAACCTTTTCCCCTGTAGCCAAAATGCATTCCATCCACCTTGTTCTTTCCCTTGCTACCTCACATAAATGGGAGGTCCTGTTGAGCACTCAACACACCCTAAAAATCCTATTTCATCTTTTCAGTTTTTGGGTGCCACTTGATCTTTGCATTTTCTGATTCGACTTCATTTTGAGAAATGTTTGGATTTGCTTATTATCTTGACTCTCATTATCTTTTCAGGTTTGTTGAACTTATGAAACCCCATGACTTAAAAATCCTTAACGCTTGAATAAAGAATCAAAAGCCTGAACAATTCACCTGACACACTCAATTTCGGCATCAGAAGGAATTCAAACATGGAAAAGAACCACTCAGGAAACCTCAGTCATCGATCACTGATCTTCATCAGTATCAAAAAAAGGAAGTTTTGTTTTATGACAAGTATTGCATAAAGATATCACCGATAGCCGATCCCCTTCGACATCGGTAAAAGATGAGGGAATAGTTGTTAACCAAGAAAGAAAAGAGATCTCTGAAATCCTATGCCTGATGCGCTTATTAGAATCGGAGAAATCCTAAAAAGATTACCATAGAAATTTCGATCGGGCTAAAAGATACTCCCGATCATCGATCCCTGATGTGGTTTTGGCATCGGGACTTTTGAGAAGAAGTTAATGCGAAGAAAAAAAACACGTGATAGGTTTATCTCTGATCGTCGACCCTAGATACGTTTCAGCATTAGAAACCCAAGGTTTGTTTTAGAATGCATAACTTAAGGAAAGTCTCGACTCCGATTAATACATGAGAATTAGGTCACCTATCTTTAACGCCACATGTCTTTTCTAGATTGGAGAACCGTACGGTCTAGTTTTACCTCGAGTCATTCTTGGTTCCCTAGTTCCAAGTCACACCTCCGAGTCGTATTTTCTACGACAACATTGTATGATGAGATTGATCGGTGTCAGATATTTCGTGAGGGACATGAACAAAAATGTTAAAAGTGCATCCCCGATTCCTGATCCACCCACTAATAAAGTGACACGATGGGACGTTTTAGCATTGGATACGATTAGATTTTGAGCATTTAAGGGTATAATTAATATCAAATTCTGCATTAGTTGTTACCTCATTCACAAATAAAAACAATCGTTTAAAACCACCGATAGACCACATCACCCCCGCACCTCCGTCGTCAACCCATGATAAATTTAAGTTGCAGAGATTCGACAGTAGATTTGTTTAAATTGCACTCATCACCCGAATTGAATAGCTGATGTGACATGGTAAGTTATTCACTAGTTTAAATTCTCTTGAGCCATTGTAAGTGGAATCATTCCACGTGCAAGGAAATTCAGAGCATCTGGAGAAGCGAGACGAGCAATTCAAAAGCTACAGAGATCCCGTGAGTGTCAAATAACCAGGTTTAGAAAGCCTTACAACTGTGTATCCAAGTCTATGGATTTTACATGTTTACACTTCATATATTTTTATCCAGTTTTGTTCTTCATAAAGTCTCTGAATGTTTAGTTTGATTGTAGGAACAATGCCTCCAAGAAATCCAACCACTAGACGATCGTGGAGGGAACCAAAGCTGAAAGAACTAGATTTAGGTGAAGGCTCCTCTCCAGGGGTCACAAAGCAATTGGAATACACTCCAAGACCAGAGCTTGTCATATAAAAAATGAAGAAAAAGGTTTTTAATCAGCCTCTAAGCTTTGGACATACAGAGGGAAGCACAGGGTCCAAGGTGACACTCCCACATTGAGGAGAGCTCTTTAAGAAGATCAGTCGGGAAGAATACCCAGAATATATCCCACAGAATGACCCAAATGTGAGGGTTTTTGACGATGAGGTGTTTCCAAATATCCGACGGTCATACCTGCACATTGTAGTAAGAAAAACCCCCAACTTTCCCTATATAGAAATTCTAAAGTGGCTCATCGACCACGCAGAAACAAAGAAGTGTTTAATAAATGACGATAATGGTGGTTGTGTCAGGTTTTTCCTTCAAGTGGAGGTCTAGAAATATTACAAAATACGAGACCCCGAGGAACTAATGAATACAGATTTCATTGTAAAGTTCTACGAGCGCCATGACACCAGCTGGGTGATGGCCTCATGGTGGAGTGAAGACAATAAATACACCAACCAGAGCACCAACTAGTACCAGATGACCAACTTAAGGGATTCATACATCTACTTGATGGCTCTCATCTGTCGATTATATGGGGAGAAGGACTGCTCTAGATTTTCAGAGGCGTAGATTCCCTTAGCTTACACAGTGGTGATTTCGGGGAGCGACTTCAACTAGGGAGCCATAATTTCTAAGCAACTGATCATCTGCATACAACAAGATCAAACGCTGAAGGAAGGAGAGACACCAGCCTTCTACATGGCTTCATATTTACTTGATGTCATGTGTGCCATAAACATTTTCTCTGGCATGAAACTAATATTGCATGTCACAGAGCTCATGGTCCACGTATATTTCAGCATTCTATGGGAGAATAGGTACAAGAAATATTACTCCCTAATCTCTGATGAATTCATTACACATATTTATTTCATTATTTTTAAGAAAGAATGCCTGAGACTATTGGTCGTGACCAAAAAGATGATATCAAAAGTAGGCCACTGGTATTTGGACGAGCACAATAATTACATAGTGTGTTCAGGGATACCGAAGCACCACACCTCCTACCAGTGCATTTCCCTGACCAACTTGTAGTAAGGGAGGTATGCTACCAGACCATCCTGCAAGACTACAATGCCACTCTAGTCAAGGACAAGAAGCGGGTGTTCATACCTTATGGTTTCCATGTAGGCTTCTACATAGTAAAATACACGGCTCAAGCCAAACAAGAAGGGCTGAGCCAATTAGATTTTATATTCTAGATGGGCTGATTGCTTAGGCACGATCGAAAGGGTGTGGTCTGGAAACATGCTTCACAAGTGTCATCCTACTAGCCATATGCCCACGACAAATTTGAAGATGAATTCTTCATGGAAAATGCCCAAGACTGGGACGAGGTGGTGGCAAGGATGACCAACCCCAAAATGACAAGGTTCAGAGCCATGAGCTTGGACTGACAGGTGACAACCATAGATAAATTGGCTCAAGAGGCCCTTAGAGCTAGGGAAGAAGTGATAGTGACAGAAGTAGTAGAGGTTCCCCTGGTAGCTCCGGTGCAGGATATAAGTTTCCCTATGACGTAGGACGCACGAGAAAGGGGGTTTCTCATGATAGGTGCAACAAATAATTGATCAACTGCAAGATGACCTGAACCTCACAAGAATGATGGGGTCCCCTTCCAAAAACCTGGATGAAATCAAGACAGGCCCTAGTGTCCCTAAACTAATAGACATAGATGAAATCGTCGAGTTAGACAACCCTGAAATTACAACGCCACAGGCCAAATCACCTAGGGGTGTTTCAGCTCAATCGAAGACAGTCGGAACATCAGGGAGAACAAGTAAACCAAACCCCCTCAACGAATTGATAAACATCTATGATGATGAAGAGAGCCTAGAGGTATCCCTGGTGACCCCTGTACAGATCATAGAGGAAAAGGACCCAGAGAAGGCATCTTCTCTAGCTCCTGATGCTCAAATTTTCCTTCCACAGAGTGAACAAGAGGTCGAAAGTGTATTAGACACTAAGTTGCCTGATGCACCAGATAGACAAGCAGATAGTCCGAAGGATGCGCTAGGGTCATGCAAATAGAAGGAAGAAGCTCCACAACTAGAAATCGATGTCTCAATGATCGATAACCAAGTAAGTACTGAGCTTACCCTCAATGCCTCAATTTCAATCAAAAATCAACTTCTTGATGAGAAAAAAACATAATCCATAATTTTAGAACACAGAGAGGAAGTTCAAGAACCCAGTCTTGAACAAATATATACCATCGGGAGCCCGGGAAAATGCTCACCTGGTGAGATCAACAAATCCCCGAACCCATGGATGAAGTTGCTAACATACATGCCATCTATTAAGACCAGAAAATAAAAGATATCGTGCAGAGAACAACCAAGAAGAGGAGGATCACTCTAGATTGCTCTATCCTCATCACCATGGAGGAAAATTTGATAAACACAGAGCATGCCAAAACATCCAAACTTATTGGCACAGGGATGGAAATCATAGATGCCACCCTGGATAGAGAAAAAAGGGATGAAGAGGAGCTAGCTGTTTCCCTGAAATAATTGGAACAATTGCACCACTTGGTGAAGTATTACAAGGACACCACACAGGTCGTAGTGTTCCTAAGGAGCGAATTCAAGGAGGCCTATAGTAAATTTACAAATGAATGACACTTGTTCACTACAAGGATAACCAAGCTTCAAGAAGACACCCTCATAGCATTGGCGATGTGCAAGGGTGTGGAGAGGTGGTACGAGAAAGCACACCAAGCCATGGAAAGGATTGACTATATCAACACAGTGCAACAAATTCAAGATGCTGAAGAGAACGACATCCAGGTACTAAACAAAAGTAGCATCGACTGCATAAGGAAATCAACCGAATATTGGGTAAAAATGGCTTAGGAACCTCATCGGGAAATCCAATATAAATGGGTCGAGTACGAGAAAAGCTGGACCAAGATCAACTGAGCAATGAGAGACATTGACCTCCCCGAATTAGGCACACCCGATGACTTTGTCTACTTGCGCGACATAGTCAAATCACATGCTGAACAAGACTCATCATGGGCTGAGGAAATAGAAAAGGTGGCCGACATGGCACCATGGAAGGTGCAACAGTTCATGGAGCACCCGATCAAATCTCAAGCCATGTTGCAACAATTAAGTGCCAGAATAGTCAAGTATCGGGCACATGCAGTAGATATACGAGAGACCCTTTCGGCCCCAATGGAACAACATAGATTCCCATATGATAACACATGCGAGGATCTCTTCATCAAGTGGTTAGAGTACGAGAAGAGTCATCCACTCCAGTGAGATCATTTGATGACTTTTTGAAGACTGATAGAAGAAAGCACCATGTGGAATTTTTTTTTTTACTTAGCTACACTTTAATATTTATTTTTAGTTAATAATATGTTATAAATAGGAGGATTGACCTGTTAGCAAGAGGTCGATGGTTGTTGCAAAGACCCTCATTTTTGGATTTTGTAAAGAACTATTTTGGAGCTGCCTTGATTGATAAGTCCTGTTTAGGACCAGGGACAAGTTTATATTTTTTCATCAAAAGTGTGTATGATTGGATGTGGATACGAATTATTACTGATTCCATCTCATGAATGGATGGTGTAACGAGTAAGAGCTTCTAAATATGTTGATAAGTTATCTGATTCAATGTTTTACAATTCTTGTCTTTAATGATGAAAATTAAGTCATTGTGTTATTTTGTGATTGATGATTAGAGTTAAAAGAATTACTTTTCTTGCCATCGTTTATTGCATATGTGTTTTCTTTTGATAATCCCACCTCAGTTAATAATTGGAAAACCAACAGGTTAATGTATTATTACTAGGCTTGTGGTAGAGAATTGTTGTCTGCATGCCAAAGTGAAAGGGTTATCCCAAGCTCAACCTTCTCTACTAGTTAATATTTTCCCACTTTGTTACCTAGTTGGTTTATACCAACTCTTATCTTGTATCGTTCCCACCAATAAGAGAAAATACAAAAAAGAGAACGTCTGAACTGAACGAGAAGCCTTCACCAGAAAATGTAAATCCCATTGATTAATTGGTTGGATCGCAAGATATGGAGAACCATTCCACCATTAAACGCTACAGAGTTTAATTGGGCCTCAATGGTAGGTTTGGTTCCTGCTTTTGAGTTAAATGGATTTAGGGCACTTCAACAGAATTGGTGCTAAAAGGAGGGCTTGAGAATGAATGGCTGAATATATATTTAACATAATATTCCAGAAAACTTGTAGATTCAAAACAATCCACATGCATGGCTAGTCATTCCCAAGACAACCCACACACACTTAGTACTCTTGAAATGAGTAACTCACCCTAGCACGAGGAAGAACATATCTTCCCTGATATACCCTATGCTCATCCTCATGAGGAATTGAACCAATTCAGAAGAATCACAAGAGATTACACCCAAAATATCGACCCATTTCCCTTAGCCCCATTACTTCCTCGAAGAAAAAAAATAATAAGACCAATGGTCAAGTCCCCCGACCAAGTTTTTGTGCACAGAGTAAAAGAAATGATATGTTTCTCCCTCAATGAAATTGAACATCCTCTTAATCAAATCCCTGAAACACCAGCCGACAAATTCTTCGAGCCCGTCGATTTTTCAGAAGAAGAAGTGTTTAACTCAATATATGAAGACATGGAAGATAACAATGACCATGATGAAGAAAGGGGAAAACCACCTCAAAATAATCAACCTTGGTTAGCCAGAGATGCATTTTCCATCCATGGACGAGCACATAGCTTTCCCCGACACCCAGAGATGTTACTCCCTAAATTTTACCCTGAAACCTTAGGATTTCCTGACGACCATATCCAAAAATTCATACTAGCTATCAAACTGATGAATGTCCAACATGAAGATGTAGTTTGCAGGCTATTCCCATACATTTTCGATAATTCGGCCTCCATGTGGTATTTTAACTTACCTGTAGGATCCATAACTAGTTGGACGAAGTTTCAAAAGGTTTTTCTAGATAAATTTGGAGAAGAAACTGCTACAAGAGATTTGATGGCTAAGTTATTCGCTGCCACCATGAGTTGAAAGGAAAGGGTTAAAGACTTCAATCAAGTATTCAACACCATCTAAAAAAAATTCTAACCCAAAGCTAAACCTACTCAAGAGTTGCAAATCGAAGTATATGCTAATGCTCTCCCAACTTCTATTTCCATGTTTGTGAAAAGGGTTGCCAAACCAACCTTAGCTGAGAATTTTGAAGAAGCCAAAACAATAGAATTCCAAATGAAGGGATGTAAAGAAGCCCAGGTCTCATTAGTTAAAAAATAAGCTCATCCTCCTCTTAGGCGAGGACTACTACTGACTAGACTCCTAGGGAAACAAACATAACAAGGTCCCGAAAATGGAATTGGGGACATAGAGGAACTACAAAGCATGGTCAAGAAGTTTTCAAACGAAATCATAGACATGAAGAGAATGGCAGGGGAGGGAAACCAAGGCCAGAGGCCCTATAAAACCTTTTTTAAAAGAAATCATCCTTTCAAAGAAATTGAACCTCACCCATCCAACTTAAACATTGATCTGGAAAATGTAGCATTTGACTCTTTCTATTCCTATCATCAAGATAATCACTCTAAAAGAGACTACCCTCAATGGGTGCATGCTATGAATTTAATGGCCAACCTATTTCTAGATGAAGTCTCCCTAAACAAACAATCAAGTGGCTCAGCTATGAATATTCCCTGATTAGGAAGAGGTTGATCCACCGGAAGAAACAACCATGTTAATATGGGGCCTTGACCTACCAATTCCCTCCGATGATCTATTTTAGGTTCAAGAACCACCCACCAAAGTCTTAGTTGTGCAAACACGGAGTAGGGGTCAATCTATCTCAAATGACCTTACTACGACCCAAAATTTGGGAGGAAGACCATCTCTTGATCACCCGAAAGAACATTTTTCTCCCCGAAGAAACCCTATAAACATCCATACACGAGAATCTCCCAAGATAGACTACAACATAGTAGAAGAATTAAAAAAGTTGAAGGCAAACATATCAGTCATGAACATATGTATAATCCCTCTGCAAAAGGACTTTCTATTACAAGCATTAAAGTGGTAGAAAATCCCACAATACCAAGAAGGGAATCAAACTCCCACATACCCAAAAAATAAACCAACTATGAACACCTCCTCTGAAGATAAGAAGGGAAAACCTTCTGTTCCACCATTTCTTTTGACGTTTGAAGTATTCAACATAAACCTTCATAATTGTTTGGTTGACTCAGGAGCATCCTCCAATGTTATGCCATTGTCTATTTGCAAAACATTAAACACATCCCCTCTCAAAAGAGATAAACATTTTATACAATTAGACAGGGCCCAGGTGAAGGTCATGGGACAACTCAAAGATGTAATGATCAAAATAGCGACACACTCTAATTGTGTGCAATTAATCGACATCATCATTGTAGATATCCCAGAAGATTATGGTTTTTTATTAAGTTGATATTGGTCTGAGAAGTTAAACATATACTTTAGTATAGAATCAGATCACCTTTGGTTGCCATTAAAGGGGCACACGAACATGATCAAGATCGATAGGGAAATATATCTAAAACATACTATCACTGACTTAGAAACCCTGAATGAACCCTCATCGATAGATTTCCCTGTGCTAGGAAATTATTCCTGTGACTCTGACTTTGGGAATTTATCCTCTCTCTCATTTTATTTCCCTCTTACTCAAAACTATGAAACGATTTTTCAAGAGAAACTATCAACAGTGGCAGAAGAAATCCTCTTCTGTCAAGAAACTGCGTTAGAGATCACGGAACAAATAGAAGGAGAAGAAGAAAGTGACAAGAAAGAGGAAACTGATAGGTTTTTCTCACAAGTTTGGACCTTATACTTTGATGGATCCAAATCGTAGGAAGGGTCAGGGGTAGGGTGCATCCTCATTGATCTCCAACCTCTTCTGTACTGTGCACTGGGATCATAGTGTTGGACCTGCAATCTGCAAAAATTCTTTCCGGGTTCCTGCATCCATTTATTAGTCCAAAAACTCTTTCTATGCATATGAATAGCATATCTTTCTTTGTTTCCATTAAATTTACTCAAGTCAACACTTTCTTTCAACTGTTCTCTAACCTTCAGACTAGGACAGACTCTATTAAACATATTTAAGTTCATTGTTTCGAAACAAAATTTTTCACTTATATTACTTTTGTCAAAGTACAAAGATTTACTTCTTTCATACCTTAGCTATTTCTTTAGATCAGATTTATTTCTTAGCACAAAAAATTGTAAGTCAAGTAGTGTATTGTGCACTTCAACAACAAATATACACACATCGCTTCTCTTTTTCTTTACTTCAGTTCCCATCAATCACAGTTTCAAGTCCCGAAAACGGATCCATTTGTTGGCATAGGGGAATACCTAGGGCTCTACACTTAAAAATGCACCAAAAAAACCTTGACTACCGACCCTTTCAAAAACACCTGTGAAGCATATAAAGTCTCACCCGAGGTAGAAGAAGGGGGGGTTACATGATGCATGTGTCTGTAACCAAGATGGGAGACAAATCTATGAGAATAACACTTCGCAGGGTATTCTATTAACACTTAGGAAGTGACATACATTAGTTTATTCACCTTATGAACACCACAGAATATATCTAAGATAGATCTAGCTCAATAACAACAAAGATTATTCACCTAAAACACTTAGCACTTAGCACTGTGAATTAGATCTATCATTTTAACATAAGCACAACATTAAAGAAGCATATACATATTCATTACATATATAATCTAATCACTAAGAAAAACATAATAGAGATAATCATTGCACAAAGCAAACCATAAGACACTAGATTTACGTGGTTCACCCCAGTGTGGGGCTACACCCACCAACAAGTTCACCTCTTTATTATTCGTTTGAATCTTACATTCATTTGCTTCTGTGCACTAAGCCACAGAGTCAAGCTTCGCACTGAACATGCGATCTGCACACTGAGCACTAGATCCTCCTTCCAAAACTAGGTCAAGGCATAGAGCCAACTCTCTATCAAGCACAAAGCCTTAACACACATACATTCCCTTTCACAAATCCATTCAAATGTGTACACTTAGCTCCAACAACTTCTACTTCTACCATACATTCTTCTTTATTTATACTTTTACAAACCCTTACAATAGGGCCAAACATGGGGAGAACTCATGGGTCGACATCCCATAAACCCATTACAAAAACCCTATAGGACCCCTTACTAGGTCCACATAGCCTACAAAAATGGGTGATATCCATGATCTCAGCTCCGCTTGGGTGCTCCTTCCTCAACCAATGTGTCAAAGTCTAAAAGTGGGCCAACTCTTACCAATGTTTCCTCAAAACTTGGTCAAGGGCCAACATTAAATATTTCCTTAAGCCAACTTGTCTTCTAGGGTTAAGTTTAATGCTTTAGGGTTTCTTCTTGCTTCCCAGAATATTCTATTCTCATCACGATTACACGTGGAGGTAAATACCTCCCGCGGCTACCATAATATCAACACTCCCTCCTAGCTAGGGAGGTATTGAAGGCAATGGTATTGAGCTCAAACATACCGTTCAACCGATAGCATCATCATAGCCATACATGCTATCTCATGATTAGATAACGAGCACTGTTATCACTATCATCTGATAGCATCAACGACATCATCTCTAGAAGCCATACTCCATCTGAGTAATCAAGCATGATGTTGATAAGCCACTCACTCCATAGAGTGATACAAGTACCATTCCTCTAATCTAGACATACGTCCTAGAAGAATGACTGTCCCAACAGGGCTAAAATATATGCCATGGACTACAGATACCATTCCTATAGGAATGCCAATGTAGGATTATTTTCTAATTAAGTCATAGAGATCCGTCACAACCTATATGCCTTAGAAAATATCAACACAACTGATAGTCTACATGGTAATCATAACAATGCCATTCAATAGAACACAACTGTGTCTATCCATAGTAGTACACAACTACAATCTAGTGGTACACTACCACACCGAGTAGCACACAACTACTTAATCAGTGACACATAGTCACAACTAGTGGAACACATCCACCACAGTAGAATACATCTACTTTCTAGAGACATACAATCTCCATAGAAATCATATCATCTAATATCAACCTACACAGAAAAACAATATCATGATATAAACTGAGTCATCTAGGCCATTCTTCCACTCACATCTATTAGATCTGGAAGAGACTATGCCCTTAGAAGGTAAAACATCAACCATGAGCTATCTGAACTATTCTTCTGAAGCATAGAAGAATAAATGTCCTGATTTCTAAGCCTGGACCATTCACCTAATTGGGCCATTCCTCTGACACTAAACAAAGTGAAACCTGGAGAGAAAGAGTCTGCCCTAGGGAATGCCTATCCCTAATTGCTGAACCTAGACCATTCTCTTAACTGGCCCATTCCTCCGACACTTAAAAAAGTGAAACCTAGAGAGAATGAGTTTGACCTAGGGAATTCTTGTCCGAACCATTTCCTGATGAAACGATTGTCATGCACCAACCTCCAAAACAGGCCATTCTTCGAAACTTCTCACAACTATGAACTTTGAAAGAATGACTGCCCGGTGAGGCAAACCATTCTACTTGACCACTACTGAGAGTGACTATCAAGAAGAAATACTGTCCTAGACCATTCCCCCACACTGACCATAAGGGGAATCACTATATATGGCACATCAACAATATATCGAACCATTTTCATTACGAAAATGACTGTCCGATCTGGATCATTTTCCGAACTGGAAAATGCCCGTCTGTCAGAAATCTCAAACCACTTTCTGAACTGGAAAGGAATTGCTCATCCTAGACCATTTTTCAATATGAAAAAATGACTATCCATAAATCAATAACACATCAGTGTTCCCTCCCAACCCGGTAGTCATCTCTTCCTTTTTCAATAAGGAAGTCATCTCCACAAGTTCCATCTTGTTTCTTGAGTATGCAAATGTTTTCATCTTGGGAAAAGGATTTACCAAAATATCTTCTATCTGCTCATTTGTGGAGATATATTGGAGAACTACTTCTCCTTTATGGACTTCTTCACAGAGAATGTAATGCTCAATTTCAATATCTTGCAGTCTGTCTGGAACATTGGTTTTCTCTGAAGGCTTCATATAGCTCTGATCATTTCAATATATCATGGTTGAATTCAACACTTTTGTTTCTTTCTAGCTCATGACATCATGGCAAGGCTCAAACTGAAACATATCCAAGTGGCACTTCTTCTATCATCATGATAGTTTTTCATGGATTAGCAGTCCATCATCCTTAACTTCTGAGTAACCATTTTGATATCCGTCATAGAAAGTTTTCACCACGCTTCTGCTATGCATGAGAGGATTTGCACCAAATTGTTTGAATCCATACAAGATATTCTTCCATCTGCATACAAGGGTCTCTTTTTGGTATACCTCAAAAGCTTGAGGTTGTTCTACATATGCTTCTTTTTCAATTACTCTGGAGAATAGTCTTTGCATTCATCTGATGTAAGCTCCAACCCATGGATATTGCAGAAGATATAATGGCTTAGGTAGAGGTATGTCTAGTTACTAGAAAAAGCTATCATCATATTCTTATCCCTCCATTTGGGTGAACCTTTAGTTCTGGATCTCACAGTGCTTCCATTAATAAGTTTTCCATACACTGTTCTTCATCACAAATTCTATTTCTTCTTCTTGATTGCTTCTAGTGGGTTCAGACCAAGCTGGTAGTCTTGTGATTCTTGATATAATGAATGGTTGTTCTGGCTTTTCTTTCTCTCTTGGAATCTTCATTTTCGTCCTCATGTTCCTCTTTAGCTCTTGGGTCCATGGATTTTTCTATAGATTCCATGCCCTAAAGATTTCAACTTTTTCCTTTCATCATAGGATCATGGATGTGGATGGACAACCAGGGATACTTTAGGGCTTATTTTTGAAGAAGACTTCTTCTAAAGTCAAACTAAACATGTGTTGTTTTTCATGGATACTACCATCAATGGGAACATGGATAGATACTCGATGGATCATATTGTTTAGGATTATCTTCCTCCCAATCCTTTCTTCATGCATGAACGTATTCTCTTCTTTTAGAATTATATAATTGGCTCCCTCCATCTAAGAGAGTCCATGCTTCCGTATGCATCCTTATTGCCTTGTGCAAAGTGTCACAAGTCTTTTTCCAATTTCCTCTTGATTTCTGAATTCTTTCTATTTTTACTTCTTCTAGGTTTCTTCAAGTTTTATTCTGATTCGAATTGTCTTGTAGCTTGTCTTATGTTAATAGATTCCATAGGAATTGTTACCAAGGATTGTCAATGTACTTCATACTTTTCATGTGTATTGCTTGTCTTATAGTCATCGTGATAGAAATCCTTATCTTGTTATTCTTCCATGGGTATTGTTTCTCTTGAACATCTTATCTTCTAAGAAATGGATATGCAAGATATGTACATAAATTATGTAAACATGGTACGTACAAGAATTATGAAGAATATTGTTACCTTATCTTAGAAAAAGAAGTATGTTTTATTCTGCTTAGACTTCTTTGAGGGTTCCCTTTCTTCGACAACTGATGCTTTGTGTGTTTCCTTCCTTTTCTTTAACTCGGGACAATGATTAATCTTGTAGTGACCATATTTTCAACAGTTGAAGCATTGTAATTTTGTCATATATTTCTCTTGATTTGATTTCTTCCTTGATCCATACTTCTTTTTATTCCTGAAATTCTTGAACCTTTCTGTGAAAGCTTGATCATCGTATTTATTTTGGGGTTTATCTTTTGCACTAATCCTTGATTCTTCTTGTGCACAACAAGTCAAAAGTTCTTCAAATGTGGGATACTCCTTTCTTGTGTTCATTCTTGTAGAAAATGCATCCCATGCCTTGGGAAGGCCATTGAGTACTATATTTACCAGTTCCTTTTCTGAAATGATTTCTTCAATAGATTGTAGTTTATCTCTTAACTAAGATATTCTCACAAGGTATGATGTTATGCAGTCATCATTATTCATTTTCATGTCACAGAGCTCATTCTTCAGATTCATTACTTGTCCAATGTTTTTGACTCAGAAGAGGTTTATTAGGGAATCTCACATATTCTTAGATGATTCAATATGGGAGATGTAGGGTATCAAGTGGTATTTTATAGAGTCCACTATGATACTTGTGGTATTGATGTCAATGTCTTTGAACTTCTCCATAACTACAACATTCTGAGGTTCCTTCTCTTTTCCTTCTTCGATTTTTGTTTTGAAGATATTTCCTTTCATGATATCCAACACGTTATGCTTGGAAAGGATGAGGTCAATCCTTGTCTTCCATGCTCTAAAGTTAGAATCCCCTTCTAACTTGTTTTGTGAATTCATAGAGTAAGTCTTAATTTCTTTGACTTGGTCAACCCTTGATCTTGACCAAAAGCTCAAACTTGACATCTTATCTTGCCAAGAGTACCAGGAGATGCGATAAGCTAGGGAACACTAAGCTATCCATAAATTAGATCAATATATTCACTTATAGTTCCTCAATAAGAGGGTTAGGGTTTCATTGCTACAACAAAAACTAGTTGCAACTGCAACTGTAACTAAGAAAATATTCCTAATATATCTTCCAATGGTTAGACTGTTTGAAGATAGTGTGGGACCATAACCTATTAGAAAGTAATAGATGTTCTCATTTAACCATAGACAATATTGTCACCCAACCATAGGTTGAAGCCACCCTTCTCTTTTCCTTCTTTGAATTGTGGTTCCAAGATCTTTCCTTTCACGATATCCAACACGTTATTCTTGGCAAGGATGAGGTCAATCCTTGTCTTCCATGCTTTCAAGTTAGAATCCCCTTCTAACTTGTTTTTTGACTTCATAGAGTAAGTCATAATTTCTTTGACTTGGTCAACCCTTGATTTTGACAAAAAAATCAAACTTGACATCTTAGCTTGCTGAGAGTACCAAGAGATGTGCTAGGATAGGGTGCAATAAGCTATCCATAAATTAGATCAATATCTTCACTTAAGGGGCCTCAACAATAAGGTTAGGGTTTTGTTGCTGCAACAAAAACTGGCTGCAACTACAACTGTAACTAAGAAAATCCTCCCAATCCATCTTCTAGTGGTTAGACTATCCGAAGATAGTGTGGGAGCATAACCTGTTAGAAAGTAATATATGTTCTCGTTTAACCATAGACAATATAACAATATTGTCACCCAACCATAGGCCGAAGCCATCCTCGAGCACCTTAACCTTGATAGAGAATGATTCTAGAAGAAAACCAATAGCCAACCAAGGATAATGCATCAAGAAAATATAACCAAGACTGATCAGAAAGTCCAACCATAACCAATAGAAATTTTGAGCCTAAACCAAGAATATAGATTGCAGTAGCTGTTGACTACAACTACTCCCTAGACTTGCGCACTTGCCTAGTTTCTGCAATGCACACTTCCTCACTGCTGAAATTTTGAGTTTTGTGTACAAAATGAGGTATGGCTACTTGTATTTATACTATTTTCCTGAGCTGTCTAGGCTGACTTCTCATTCTAGAGGCTAAATACTTAATATTTAATATTTCCTTAAGTTGAATTGTCTTCTAGGGTTAAGTTTAATGCTTTAGGGTTTCTTCTTGTTTCTCGAAATATTCTATTCTCATCAAGGTTACATGTGGAGGTAAATAGCTCCCGCAACTACCATAATAACAATAGTCCTTTGGTTACCATTTATGCCTTTTTTTGAAAGGGCATAACTTTCACATCCAAAATCCGTTTTTAGTGCCATTTTTTTAAAACCGCCTAATTTTTCAAGATCTTTCCATCCAGATCATTAGTTTCAGTTTTTAAATCCATATTATATACATATTTAATATGGATTCTTGCAATAAAACTTTTCTTACCATCACCAACTACTTCCAATGGAAATCTCATATGGAGGATTTATTAAGAAGTAAAGGCTTGTATCAGATTACCTTGGAAAATGAAAAAGAACCCATTGATAAGAAAGTCAAATGGGCTAATAGGAGTGACGAAGCACATGGACTAATCAGAATGTCCATCTGTTCTAATTTAAGGTTCCATGTTAAAGAAATTGATGACCCCTATGAAGCTTGGGAAATGATTGAATCTATATTTAGTAAACTCAATATTATTCGAGCACAATAGTTAGAAAATCAAGTACCGAATTTAAGTCCAAGTGATTTTAATTGCATTGGAGACTATCTATCTAAGTTTAAAACACTCAGAATTTATGTGAAGAATGTGAGATAAAGATGGAGGAAGAGCGTTGCATCTATATTATTCTTTCTAAGGTAGGTAGTGCATATTTTGTGTTTGTATATACCTTTTATTCCATGAGAGAGGCTCTAGGGAAAGCTTATCAAAAACCCACTCTTGAGTTTTTTTGTGTTTCTTTGATTAGAGAGGAAGATAATCTTGTATAACTTGGAGTGATCAACAATGCATGTACCTCCAACAAATCCTTAGTCACCCAACAAAAAGATAAACCAAAGAATCCAAAGAAGCAACATCCTCACTACAACAACAAACAACATAAGGGTCCCAAACCCACTTAGACAACTTTAGCTCCTAATAGTGACAAATGAGAAAAATATAAAAATAAGAAGACCGACAAACATTGCAACTTTTGCGATAATGATGGTCATGATGAGTTCAAATATTTCAAGAATATGGCAACTTTAGAAGCAACAATGAAGAAGCACAACATCAATATTGATTCTACTTCTTCTTCTCCTTCTCATGGAAATGCACTTTCTGCTTCTGGTTTCTCCTTCATTACAACTTCTATTTCTTATTCTGATGAGTGGCTTATTGATTATGTAGCATCTTATCATATAGATAAGGATAAATACATATTTTCTTCTCTAAATGAATGTAACACCAAGAAAAGTTTTTTTGGTGATGATAGATCTCTTAGTGTTGTGGGATCTGGAACAGTTCAAGTAGATAATGGCCATTTCAATGATGTATTATGTGTTCCATGTCTTTCTTACAACCTTATATCAGTATATCAAATCACTCATTCAGGTGAAGGTAAAACTACAGAGTTTTCACCTCACCAAGTTGTAATCAAGGATCTAAAAGATCCTAAGCATTTTCTTGCAACTGGAATTGTTGATGATATTACCAGGTTGTACAAGTTTGACAACTTTGGGTCATCGGCTTTTTCATCTGTTTTTGTTGCTCATAGCGATGACATGAGCAAACTTTCGCATGAGCGGTTTGGTCATCTAAACTATCACTCATTGCAGCAACTATGTAATCAAAAGATGGTGACTAGTCTTCCTCTTGTTTCATGTAGAGATGGTGTTTGTGTCGGTTGTGTTCTCGGAAAACATCATCGGGACAACTTTGACAAACGTGCCTCTTGGCACGCCTCGGGTCCTTTGCAGCTTGTTCACAATGATTTGTGTGGTCCACTTTCTTCTCATTCTTTTTCTGGGTGCAAGTATTTCTTAACTTTCATTGATGACTTTTCCAGACGTACTTGGGTTTACTTCTTAAAATTCAAGAGTGAAGTTTTTGACAAGTTTTTGGCCTACAAGGCCCTTGTAGAAAAGCAATCTGGACATCAAATTCAAA
>SNQJ01S0008724.1:92918-115000 GCA_010110895.2 Picea sitchensis
CAAGATATAAAAGATCCTAAGCATTTTCTTGCAACTGGAATTGTTGATGATATTACCAGGTTGTACAAGTTTGACAACTTTGGGTCATCATATTTTTCATCAGTTTTTGTTGCTCATAGCGATGACTTGAGAAAAATTTGGCATGATCAGTTTGGTCATCTAAACTATCACTCATTGTAGAAATTATGTAATCAACAGAGGTGATTGGACTTCTTCCTGTTTCGTGTAGAGATGGTGTTTGTGCCATTTGTGTTCTCGAAAAAAATCATCGACACAATTTTGACAAACGTTCATCTTGGCACGCCTCGGGCCCTTTGCATATTGTTCACAGTGATTTGTGTGGTCCACTTTCTACTCCTTTTTCTGGGTGGAAGTATTTTTTAACTTTCATTGATGACTTTTCCAAATGTACTTGGGTTTACTTCTTAAAACTTAAGAGTGAATTTTTTGACAAGTTTTTGGCCTACACAACCCTTGTAGAAAAGAAATATGGACATCAAATTCAAAGGTTAAGAACATATAATGGAGGGGAATATGTGAACAATAGTTTTACAAGTTACTACACTACACAGGGCATCCAAATGAAACACACTGTTCCATATACACCACAACAAAATGGTGTTGCTGAGAGAAAGAACCGCACATTAAAAGAAATGGCTAATTGTATGATCCAATCTAAGGGATTAAATCTAAATTATTGGGTGGAAGCCATCAACTGTGCAAATTACATAGTAAATCACACTCCCACAAAAGATCTTAAAAGTATAACACTGGAAGAAGCTTGTACTAAAATTAAACCAGATGTAAGTCACTTCTGTGTATTTGGCAGTATAGCATGGGATCACATTCCCGATGAGAAAAGGAAAGCATTACAACCTAAAAGTGACAAGAGTATATTTGTTGGTTATTCTAAATATGTCAAAGGTTATATCCTTCCTCAACCACATTGTAATGAAATTATTATTAGAAGAGATATCAAATTTGATGAAAATATCTTGGCATGCAAGCCTAATTCAACGATTGTGCCTTCTTCGGCCTACGAGCCATATTCGACGTGTGTCTCTTATTCTATTCTTATTCTGTTTTCTACTTTAGATGATGATAGTGAGGATGAAAATCCACCTTCGCCTGCTCACCTTCCTCCAGATGATTCCTTTGAACCTGAACCTGAACCTGAACCTGAACTTGAACCAACACCAGCTCCTCTGCTTCCTAGATGGGTCCATTCAACATGAGAAGTAGCTGATGATCTTATCGGTGATCCTTCAGATCAACATTAGACACGTTCATAGTTCCAGTGATAATCTTCTCTTTTGAATCAAGTTTCAACGACTCATGATCCAAAGACATTTGTAGAAGCTTCAGGTCATCCAAATTCACATACAATAATGAATCAAGAGTATCGTTCTTTAATGTCAAACGATACTTGGGATCTTGTACCTCTTCCAAAAGGAAGAAAACTTGTCATATGTAAACGGGTCTACAGAACTAAGTATGCGTTAGGTGGAAGTGTTGAAAGACACAAAGCTCAGTTAGTTTCCAAAGGATTTTCCCAAGTTAAAGGAATTTACTATAATGAAACCTTTGCCCCTATAGCCAAAATGAATTCCATCCACTTTGTTCTTTCCCTTGCTACCTCACATAAATGGGAGGTCCTGTTGAGCACCGAACACACCCTAAAAATCCTATGTCATCTTTTCACTTTTTGGGTACCACTTGATCTTTGCATTTTATGATTCAACTTCATTTTTAGAAATGTTTGGCTTTACTTATTATCTTGACTCTCATTATCTTTTCATTTCTGTTTGAACTTATGAAACCCCATGAATTAAAAATCCTTAATGCTTGAATAAAGAATCAAAACCCAAGACACTTCACCTGACACACTCAATTTCGGCATTAGAAGGAATTCAAACATGGAAAATAACCACTCGGGAAACCTTAGTCGCTGAGCGCAGATCTTCATCAGTATCGTAAAAAT
Organism: Picea sitchensis; assembly: GCA_010110895.2. NCBI lineage: Eukaryota > Viridiplantae > Streptophyta > Pinopsida > Pinales > Pinaceae > Picea > Picea sitchensis. Next base: position 94,900 of record SNQJ01S0008724.1, read on the forward strand.
GAAGTTTTGTTTTACGACAAGTATTGCATAAAGATATTGCTGATAGCCGATCCCCTTGGGCATCGGTAAACGACGAGGGGAATAGTCGTTAACCAAGAAATAAAAGAGATCTTTGATATCCTAAAAGTATTACCACAAACATTTTGACCGAGCTAAAAGATACTCCCAATCACCGATCCCCGATGTGGTTTTGACAACAGGACTTTTGCGAAGAAGTTAATCTGAAGAAAAAAAACACGTGATAGGTTTATTGCCGATCACTGACCCTGGATACTTTTCACCATCATAAACCCAAGGTTTGTTTTAGAACGCATAACTTAATTAAAGTCCCGACTCTGATTAATACATGCGAATTAGGTCACCGGTCTTCAACACCACATGTCTTTGCTAGATTGGAGAACCGCACGGTCTAGTTTTACCTCGAGCCATTATTGGTTCCCTAGGTTCAAGTCACACCTCCGAGTCGGATTTTCCACGACAACATTGTGTGATGAGATTGATCGGTGTCGAAGCTTTTGTGAGAGACATAAAAAAAAACGTTCAAAGCACATCCCTGATCCCCGATCCACCCACTAAGAAAGCGACATGATGGGGATTTTTAGCGTTGGATACGATTAGATTTTGAGCATTTAAGGGTCTAATTAATACCAAATCCTGCATTAGTTGGTACCTCGTGCACAAATAAAAATAGTGCTTTAAAATCACCGATATACCACATCACCCTCGCACCTCCATCGTCAACCCACGATAAATTTAAGTTGTAGACATTCGGCGACATATTTGTTTAAATTGCACTCATCACCCGAATTGAATGGCTGATGCGACACAGTAAGTTCTTCACTAGTTTAAATTCTCTTGAACCATTGTAAGAAGAATCATTCTGCGTGCAAGGAAATTTAGAGAATCTAGAGAAGCGAGACGAGCAATTCAAAAGATGCAGAGATCCCGTGAGTATCAAATAACCAAGTTTAGCAAGCCTTACAGGTGTGTATCCAAGTCTGTGGATTTTGCATGTTTACACTTTATATATTTTTATTCGGTTTTTTTCTTCACAGAGTCTCTGAAGGTTTAGTTTGATTGCAATAATAATGCCTCTAAGGAATCCAACCACTAGATGATCATGGAGGTTGCCAAAGATGAAAGAACCAGAGTTAGGTGAAGGCTCCTCTCCAGGAGTCGCAAAGCAGTTGGAATACACTCCAAGACCGAAGCTTGTCATCTTAACAACGAAGAAGAAGGTTTTTAATCAACCTCTGACCTTTGGAGATACAGAGGAAAGCACAGGGTCCAAGGAGACACTCCCACATTGAGGAGAGATATTTAAGAAGATCAATCGAGAATAATATCGAGAATATATCCCACACAACGACCCAGATGTGAGGACGCTTGACGATGAGGTGATTATAAATATTCGACAGTCATACCTGCACATGGTAGAAAGAAGAAACCCTATCTTTCCCTGTATATAAATTATGAAGTGTCTCATCGACCACACATAAAAAAAGAAGTGTTTAATCAATGACGACAATTGTGGGTGTGTCAGGGTTTTCCTTCCAGTGGAGGTCCAAAAATATTACAAACTCTGAGACCCCGAGGAAGGACTGAATACAGATTTGATCATGAAGTTCTACGAGCACCATGACACCATCCGGTTGATGGACTTATGGTGGAGGGAAGACAATAAATAAAACAACCGGAGCACCGACTAGTACCAGACGACCAACTTAAGGGATTCATACATCTACTTGATGGATCTCATCTGTCGATTATATGGGGAGAAGGACTGCTCTAGACTTTCAGAGGCATGGATTCCCTTAGCTTACACAATGGCGATTTTAGAGACCAACTTCAACTAGGGAGCCATAATTTCTAAGAAAATGAACATCTACATACAACAAGCTCAGACGTCGAAGGAAGGAGAGACACCAGCCTTCTACATGGCTTCATATTTACTTGATGTCATGTGCGCCATAAAAAAATTTCCCGGCATGAATCTGAGCTGGAACATCATAGATCTCATGGTCCATGTATATTTCAACATCCTATGGGAGGATAGATAAAAGAAATATTACTCCCTCATCTTCGATGAATTCATCGCACATATCTATTTCATTCTTTTTAAGAAAGAATGCCCGAGACTATCAGTTGCAGTAAAAAATATGATATAAAAAGTAGGCCATTCGTATTTGGATGAGCATGATACTTATATCAGGGTATTTGGGGCTACCGGAGAACCACACCTCCTACCACCGCATGTCCCTGACCAACTTGTAGTAGGGGAGATATGCTACTAGACCATCCTGCAAGGCTACAATGCCACTCTGGTCAAGGACAAGAAGCAGGAATTCATACCTTATGGTTTCCATGTAGGATTCTACATAGTAAAATACACCACTCAAGCCAAACGAGAAGGGCTGAGCCAATTAGAGTTTAGATTCCATACGGGTTGATTGCGCAGGCACGATCGAAAGGGTATGGTCTTGAAACATGCTTCGCAAATGTCGTCCTGCTGGCCATACGCCCACGACAAATTTGAAGATGAAGTCTTCATGAAAAATGCCCAAGACCGGGGCGAGGTGGTGGCAAGTATGGCCAACCCCAAAATGACTAGGTTCAGAGCCATGAGCCTGGATGAACATATGAAAACCATAGAGAAATCTACTCAAGAGGCCCTCATAGCCAGGGAAGAAATGATAGAGGTAGAAGTAGTAGAGGTTCCCCTGGTAGCTCTGATGCAATATGGAGGTTTCCCTATGATGTAGGATGCACAAGAAAGGGGGTTTCTCATTATAGGCACAATAAATAATTGATCAACTACAAGATGATCCAAACCTCACAGGAATTGTTATAACCCTAAACTGTACCAGACATGCATACCTGGCATCATGCCATCTTACTTGCTATCTTTGACAAGACATCACTAAACAACTCTTCTAAAAACCATTTTTGGGAAGGTGTACACTCCCTACACCACTACTGCCCGCGTACACACGCTTGCTGCACCACTACAGCCCGCGTACACTCACAAAAAATTGTGAAAAATGAAAATTGAAAAGGAATACGGTTTTTTGGGCCATTACTTAACCATTTGACCACCCATAGCCAGTCAACCCAACCATTACTATCTATTTTTGCCTATAAAATAAGGTGTTTGGGACCCATTCCAGGAAGAATCACGAGAGCATAGAAACTCTGCCCATTTCAACATTCCCCCTTTGCCCCAATATTTTGCAACCACATTGTGAGTTTGAGCCAGAATTCCTTCTTCCTCCTTTGCAAATCCTTGTCATTTCCCTAGAGAGAACTGAAGAGGAGAATAATATGTGGAAGTAGTTGGTGCATGGTGAGGAGGAGCCCAGGAACAAGTTTGATGAGCAGTTTCGGTCTCATGTTGTAAACGACTTTTGTGAGATTAATATAAAGAAGTACTTTTTCCATCCTACCAAATGACGTCTTAAATATTTATGATTTGTTTACATTTATTGGTTATGATGTCTAACCCACTAATCCATATATATAATGCATGCTTGTAGTTTCTTATTTGTATTTTTGGTGAATTCAAGTCATCCTTGGGAGGAGACTTGTAGTCAGGAAACAACCAAGCACAAAGGGATCAACATGGGACGCGGAGTTTAAGGTATGCCTATCGGATCCCTATACTTTGTATTTTATGTATGATTGTGGGGTAATGTTGGGATAGTTGATTAAAAGTAGGAGACTTTAGATGGTTAGCTCTGCTTTCACTTTAGAACCCTAGTGTATTCTGTAGAGGGGTTTTCTCGCTATAGCAGAATTGGTGACCGTACTGGGTGTTGGGTATGTGTTATATTCTTTGCATGTGTGTGTGTGGGTGCGTCAGATACAACAACTGTGTCTGAAGATCCCTCCCAGTAGTACTCTACCATGTGCACCTAATTATTTCCTAGGGGGGTCCCAGGGGGGCAGGTATGCCCCCCCTGGTTACGCGCAGCGTTCGGGGAAATGCCCTGATTTTTTTTTTTTGGGCGGTTTTTGCCATATGTAGCAGATTTTTCTATTTTTAGCGGATTTGTAAATTAATCCTGGATTAAGGGATTAGGGTTTTGGTATCTATGGAATACCTAAAAACATTGTATATATTGTATGGTGAATGGTGAAATTCGACTTAATGAATATAAGAAAGGTTTTCCCGGTTGAGGGTTTCTGGTATAAAATCTCTGTGTACTCTGTGTATGAGAAATTGATTAATTTATGTCTTTCTTAAGAATCTATATGCATTGCTTTACTTCGCAGGTTTAAAAATTACATGTGGTATCAGAGCTCGTTTTTGGCTTCAGAGGGACGCCTTTGTTGTTGAGGGTTTGGCTCGTTCTTGATAGATCAAGTTTATCTTGGGTCTGTGATAAACCTGGGTTTAGTGGGAGATTTTGCAGTGGATATTTGAGTAAAGAAAGAGGAATGGCGATCTCATCTAGAATTGATATAGATAAGTTCAATGGTAAAAACTTTGAGCTATGGAATCTCAATATGGAGGACCTTCTTGTAGACAAAGAACAATGGATCGCTGTGGATCTTGGTACACAACCTACTGGTACACTGTCTACTAGCACACAGGATACTAGTACACAACCTACTAGTACACAAACTACTAGTACACCATCTATTGGTATGTTGAAGGAAGATTGGGACAAGTTGGACAGAAGAGCAAGGAGTACTATTCGACTCTGCCTGGAAGATTCAGTGTTGATGAATATCTCAGGAGAATCTACAGCCAAGGAACTATGGGATAAGTGAGGGAATTTGTATCAATCAAAGTCCTTGGTAAACAAGTTGTTTCTTCGAAAGAAGCTATATCATCTTAGGATGGAAGATGGAGATTCAGTGACAAAACATCTAAATTCCTTTAATACTCTGGTAAGTCAACTTGGATCTGTTAATATTACGATTGCAGAAGAAGATAAGTGTATTACTTTGTTATGTTCTTTTCCAGACTCTTGGGATAATATGGTTGTAGCAATAGGTAGTACCACTCAATGTACATTGAAGTATTAGGATGTAGTTGCATCCTTGTTATCTAAAGAGATGAGGTGAAAAAGCATGGATGGTCACAACACAGATGCTTTATTTGTAAGAGGGCATACCCAAGACAGGAACCCTGGTAAGCCTTCGGGATGGATATCTAAATATACAGGTAGATCTAAGTCTCCAGGAAAATATTTAAGGAAATGCTGGAAATGTGGTAAAACAAGGAATTATAAGAAAGATTGCAAGTCTAAGAAGGTTGAAAAACCAAATGGATTTGATAGTACCTCTTCCACAGAGGCGAAAACTTCCACTGAAGAGGGAGGTGATGTTTACCTAGAATATACAAGTACACATGCAGACCATGATGTATGGTTGATCGATTCAGGTGCGTCATACCATATGAGTCCTCACAGGGAGTGGTTCTCTGAATATGAAAAATATGATGGTGGTGATGTATTCCTAGGAGATGATTCGACAAAAAAAATCTTGGGACGTGGAAGGGTTAAGTTGCTGCTAAACGATGGAAGGATTAGAACTCTCCCTAGGGTTCTACACATTCCAAAACTAGCCAAGAGCCTAATATCTGTAAGCAAGTTGGACGATGCAGGAGTGAAAACTGTATTTGAAAAGAACACTTGCAAGATGGTACAAGGAGCAATGGTGTTGATGAGGGGATTTCATTGTGGCACTCTATAAAATTTGGTGGGAAGCACTTATACTAATGGGTGTAACAGTGATGTTGTCCCTGAGCAGAGTAATGAAGGAGACAAGACCAATACTGTCCTAGAAAATAAGACCATGCTGTGGCATGAAAGACTGGGGCATATTGGAGAAAAGGGCCTTCGAACACTACACGGTAACGGTATGGTTGAAGGTATGTCTAATTGCACTTTGGATTTTGATTTCTGTGAACATTGCATATATGGTAAACAAAATCGAGTAAGATTCCCATCTGGTGCTACAAGAGCAAAAGGGATCTTAGAGTTGATACACAGTGATGTGTTTGGACCTGTTCCCGTTCCATCCCTAGGTAAATCTGTGTATTATGTTTCATTCATAGATGATTTTTCAAGGAACACATGGATTTATTTTCTTAGAAAGAAATCTGAGGTATTTGATAAATTTAAAGAGTTTAAGGCTCTGGTAGAAAATCAGAGGAGCCAGTAAAGGTGTGAGAGCAGATAATGGTGGATATCTGGGAAATGAATTTGAATAATTTTGTAAGAGTGTGGTATAGAAAGGAAGACCTCCACTCCTCGGTGAATGGTGTCTTAGAAAGGATGAACACGACAATGATGGAAATATCAAGGAGCATGATCATGATCTTCCGGAGTTAGGACAAGAATTCTGGTAGAAGCCCGGTGGGTACAACATGTTACACGGTCAATCGATCAACCTCATCGACATTGGATGATAAAACTCCACAAAGGTATGGTCACGGAAAGAAACCCTCTCTTCAACATGTTAGGGGAGTGTTTGGTTTTGATTCTTATGTACATGTTCAAGAGAAAATAGGAGGTAAAATTTGGATAATAAAGCTGAAAGTGTATCAATATTGAAAGTTTATAAATATGGTATGAAAAGGTTATAATCTTTGGAACGAAACCAAGAAAATTGTTCTGGTCGAGAGATGTTTTTTTTCGAAGAGGTAAAATATGTGTCCAAACATGAATTCCTACCAATCAAGATGAACCTTAGAAAATAGAGCTTGAGTTGGATGATGCAAAATGAATCATCGAGAAGAAGAGGGAAGCATAAAAAGAAGAACCTCATACCCAGTATTGAAGGAGATGGAGTGAGAGATAGAGGCAACTTGAAGGTATAGACCACCTAATTTTCATTCCAATTTTCTTTATCTATTACTAATGATGATCCCAAAACTATCAGTGATGAATTAGGAGGATAGTAAACTCTGGAAAAAAATCCATGGTTGAAAGAAATGGATGCCTTACATAAGAATGAGGCATGGGATATGGTTATTTCCAAGCTGGAAGAAAATCAGGTGGTATCAAATGGTTGTTCAAGAAGAAGTTTAATGCACAAGGTAAAAGGGAGAAATACAAAGCTTGGTTAGTAGCAAAGGTTATTCCCGGGTAGAGGGAATTGACTTTGGTGAGATTTTTCTCTTGTTTCTAAGTTAAATTCTATTATATTTGTTTTATCTGTTGCTGCTACTTTTGAACTTGAAGTGGAACATATGGATGTGAAGACAACATTCTACATGGGGATGTGGAAGAAGAAAACTACATGAAAGGTATCTGTGAAGGTTGTAGTGAAGGGAAAGAAAGAGATGGTGATGGCTTAAATAAGTCACTATATGGTCTGAAGTAATAACCTAGGATGTGGTACCAAAAGTTTGACACATACATCCTTGGATTGGGATTTCACAAGCGGGGATGATCATTGTGTATATTTCAAGAAGATTGGTAATCACTTCATTTTATATAGTGTTGTATGTTGATGACATTTTGTTGGTAGGAAATGACATGGATGTTATCAAGAAGGTGAAATCCCAGCTATCCTCAAAATTTGACAAGAAGGATCACCGGTCTTTGCTAACTTCATTTTAGGAATGGAATTAAAAGAGATCATACAAATAGGAAAAACTACAGTTGAATAAAAGAAAATATGTTGAAGACGATATTGCAAAGGTTTAATATGCATGGAAGTAAACCGGTCAAGGTTCTTATTCCTATAGGTGTAAAGTTAATATCTATATATAGGTGTCCCCTAGAACCACGGGAAGAAGAAAGAGGACATGTCCCATGTTCCATATGCCAGTCACGGTTAGCGGTTGATGTATGCAATGGTTTGTACTAGACTAGACATTTCACATGCGGTGGGAGTTTTGGGCAGGTATATGTCTGGCTCCGCAGGAAGGAAAGTGACAATAGTAAAAGAGGGGTCTTGAGTATCTTATTGGCACCACGGTTATGGATTATTGCTACCAAGAGCTAGGATTAGGCAGTGGGTGGACATACATGGCATTTGATATAGACTAGGATGGAGGTAGGATTGTGAAAGATCAAAATATGTTGAGACGATATTGCAAAGGTTTAATATGCATGGAAGTAAACCGGTCAAGGTTCTTATTCCTATAGGTGTAAAGTTATCTATATATCAGTGTCCCAAGACACAGGAATAAGAAGAGGACATGTCCCATGTTCCATATGCCAGTGCAGTTGGCAGTTTGATGTATGCAATGGTTTGTACTAGACTAGACATTTCACATGCAGTGGGAGTTTTGAGCAGGTATATGTCAAAACCACGGAAGGAGAATTTGACAATAGTAAAGAGGGTCTTCAGGTATCTTCGTGGCACCACCGGTTATGGATTGTGCTACCAAGGAAGACTAGGATTAGACAGAGTGGTGGACATACATGGCTTTGTTGATATAGACTAGGATGGAGATCTGGATCGCAGAAGATCTACAAGTGGGTATGTGTTTAACATATTTGGAGGAGAAATCAGTTGGATGATCAAAAGACAGGCTGTAGTGGCACTCTCAACTACAGAAGCTAAATACATGGAAACCACTCATGCAAGAAAGAAAGCAATATGGTTACAAAGATTGTGTTCAAGTATTGGGTTGGTACAACAAGCAGTGAGATTAGATTGTGATAGTTAGAGTGCAATATTTCTGGCAAAGAACCTAGCTTATCATTCGAAGACAAAGCATATTGATGTTCAATATCACTTTGTGAGAGACATGGTTGAGGAAAAGAAGGTGTTGCTAGAAAAGGTTGACACTTTGAATAATGTTGCAGATTCATCGACAAAGTCTATGAGAACAGAAAAGTTATCCTGGTGTAAATAAACAATGGGCATTGTTGCCCTAGATTGTTCACTATATAATCCCTTGGACCCTTGGATGCAAAGAAAACAACAAGTGGGAAAATGTTGGGTATGTGTTATATTCTTTGCATGTGTGTGTGTGGGTGCGTCAGATAGGACAACTGCGTCTGATGATCCCTCCCAGTAGTGCTTTGCTGTGTGAGCCCGATGCTTTCCTAGGGGGGTCCTAGGGGGGTCCCAGGGGGGGCAGGTATGCCCCCCCCTGGTTACGCGCAACATTCGGGGAAACAACCCGATTGTTTTTTTTGGGCGGTTTTTGCTATTTTTAGCGGATTTGTAAATTAATATCAGATTAAGGGATTAGGGTTTTGCTATATACGGAATACCTAAAAAAATTGTATATATTGTATGGTGAATGGTGAAATTCGACATAATGAATATAAGAAAGGTTTTCCCGATTGAGGGTTTCCGGTATAAAATCTCTGTGTACTCTGTGTATGGGCCATTGATTAATTTCTATCTTGCTTAAGAATCTATATGCATTGCTTTACTTCACAGGTTTAAAACTTACACTCGGGAATCCTCTAGGGTCTTTGGGGATATTTCTTTTGGGTGTTTTTGAATCAATTTATTTACTGTTTTTGAGTTTCTGTAAGCTTCTGTGTATTTAAGGGATTCTGGTCTTCCATACCAGTACTCCCTGCTTGTGCTTGACTACTTGATTTTCATTTTTTGAGGAGTTGTAGAGGTGTACGTGGCCTATAGTGGGCCTGCATGTGTACATATGCACCCTGCCTTTGGAAAACCCATGTACATACACACGCTGATGAAGTGTCAGTAATGTGCCTATGTTGAGATTTTTTTTTAAAAGAGGAAATCATCCTCTTCCCTGTCAGAATTCACACTTCTTAGGGGTTTTCTTGATCTAGCCCTGGTCTTTGTTATAACAGTCTATAGCCTAGTTCTGACCTCAGCATAGCTTTCTTTTCATCAAAATATTTCTTGTGTTTTCTTTAATAGGGTTTTTAGACAAGTTTGTGAGTTTTCTTTGATCTGGTTGTTTGGTGTTGTTAGTGACTCCCTGCGATCTGCGATTGGGCCATAAGTCATTTCGCGGTCTTGAATTGTCATCATTTTCCCCTTTTTTTCTTTAGAATAAAAGAAAATAATTCATTTTCAAATATCTTGTTTTGAAGCATAAAACAATAAAAACAAATCTTTCATTTCTTGTTTGGTAAATTAGTTTAGGTTAGTTGCTCCATTTACCAAGTAAAAATAAAGTTTTCTTAAGTTCTTTACTTGAATGACTAGGACATTAAGTAGCTTGTAGTCAAGAAAAATCTTTTGTTAAGTTTTTGTTTTCAAAGATCTGAGAAAAGTAGTTATGGAAAGTTTGGTGAAAGAGTTTTAATTTGGAAAATATTTATTTGTGAAGAAGAAGTAGTTTGTTTTCAGTATCATCTTATAATCTTCTCTTTAATATCTTAAAAAGAACATCAATGGTTACACTTCCATTCCTTTTGACTTAATAAAAACACTAAAATTAACGCTTAATTAAAAGTTATTAGACTTTGTGTTTGTAGGGTCTATCAATGCAGTCTAGGCTAGAACCTTGATTTAGGATTGGACAGGAAACTCTTCAAGGCTACAAAAACAAACATACGATTCTGTGCTAAGGAGTGATTGAAAGTCTAATAATAATGAAAGTTATCTGGGACTCCCCTCTAATGGAGGGGATAAACATGAGGTCGCGTGTGGAAAGGTAGCAGAGATAACCCCTCCAAAGATGAACCAAGCGTAGTGGGGAATGCATATAGAGGGATTATCTTGGGATTCCGTTGATTGCATTTTCCACGGAGCTTCATGGGTCTTGAATCTGTTCGAGTTCCTTGGTATTCTTCCAGAACACTTTATTTTGATACCCTTGATAGGTTTTGGGATTGATACCCTGCTCATTGCGGTCCACCCGACTGTCTATTGTACCCTCCTGGTGACTGTTCGTGCGCTGGCAACCTAGTTCCCTTTTTATTAGTAACTTACATAGGTGACTGCGGGGGTATACCAAGATACCTAAGGCAGAACTCAGGCCACTCTTTGGAGAGTATACTTGGAGGCTTCTTCCGTATTCGAGTTGCACTTGCACTGGTAAGTTTCTCTACTGTTGGCTGGTGTAACTGTTCTTCCAACTAGCTAGTGATATGCTTGTCTTGTCTCATGGGAGATTTTTCTAGTGCGTGTTGGTCTTTAAATGTTAATAGAAAGACCTAGTGTGTCATTGATATTATCACACCATGGAGGATCAGGAGCTCCACTGGTCGCGAAGGATTCTTGGCCTGTCACCAGTTAATCTGGAGCCATCCCCACCATCGCTAAGGTGAAGACTAGACCAACAAGGGTCTTTTGAGGTTACTGAGCCACATGAAACTGAGCCCATCTCATCTCCGAGAGGAGAACATTTGATTCCAGAAGAACCAACCATTTTCAAGCTCGGAGCGAAATCTCTTGGTCCATATAACCCTCTGGTCACCGATCTATCGATGCCCATCGTCGTATAGGTTAAACCTTATGAGCGTCAGGTAGTGTCATAAGAAACGATGGAGACAAATTATGCTACTTCTTCAGGGAATTATCATATTCCCTCCACGACTGTCACTACGGGGGGTTTTCCACATCCTAACCAACCGTCACTAGTTCAGACTACCATGGTCTCGACCGTCTCTACCTCGGGAAATGGTTTGATTCCGTCTATGGTGGCGATCATTGCTCCTTTCACCCAGAGTGCGATAGGTCCTCCATTCTCATACAGGATGCCTGGCTTCGATACAAAGTCTATCCTTTCCTACTCCACTCTATAGACTTTAGGTTTGGGGGAAGGGAGCTCTAATTTTCCTCTAAAAATATCCATGGGGGGCACTTCATCTCCCTATAACGCTTTCCCTTACGGAGGGGGTCATATACCTCCTTCATCCACTTTTCTTGGCGGTGCTCACCAGCACTTCATCGGGCCTAACATAAACTATAGTTCGTTTGGAGCAGGTAGTCAAGGACTTCCTTCTTATAGCATGCCGGTAGGTTTGATACCGTTCTCTTTGTTAGATGCGTTTGGTAACAATGCTTTCTCGTCATCTTTCGTCTCGGTCAGGGGCAACCCCAGTTATGGACAACTAAATCCTATGCAGGGTACTATTCCTACACAAGGGGAGAAATTAGGAATTCGTTCCTCACAAGGAATTTGGAATCTGTGGCAGGGATCAGTTCCCTTGTCAAGGATACTGATTGGGGGAAACCCCTTCCATAGCCAATGGAACCCTGGGCAAGGCTCAGGACCTATGCATGTCGGATCGACAGGGGTAACCCTTCCCAAAATAATTGGAATGCGACTCAAGCCCAACCCTTTACATCCTATTATGGGAGTCAGTCGATGACATCTCAACAAGCACAAAATCCATATGCTAGAAATGACCATGGTTATTACCAGAAACCTGGCCAACAACCTAAATTTTCCTAGCAACCTGGTGCCAACCAAACTCCAGGCTCCTTTTTCCCTGGTTGTAACCAACAACCCAAATTATTTTTTCTGGAAACTCTGCACTTTCCATACTTGACAAGGTTATTAAATGACCCCATCTATCACGATCTGCGTTGGTCTCCTATGCCGACCAATTTTCCTTAGGAAATTCCAAATTTCGAGGCTAATCCTGACGAAGATCTAGGCGATCCTGTGACTACCTTCCGTTTATGGTGCTCATCCAACTCATTGAGAGACGACTCCATCTAGTTGCATTTGTTTCAACGCAATTTCATCGGGAGTGCTGAAAAATGGTACATCAAGCTTGACTGCTCAAGATACTCTTCCTTCAGTGAATTGGAAATGGATTTATTAAACCTTTTCCAATTAATTGTGAGATACGACACCGACACCGAATTACTGGCCAAATTTGAGAAGACAAAAGCGAACCATATCTCAGATCACATCCAAAAATGGAGACGCCGGAAGAGTCTGATAAAAGTATCAGTCCCACTAAAATTCTTGCTTGAGTGGTTCCTTAAGTCTTTGGTACCTTAGCTATCCAAAGACGTCGCAACATCGAGGGTCTTTTAAGAAGAAGAAGTGATAATGAGAGTTCAACAACTAGAGTTGATTTACTCTCAATTTGGTTTATTTTACAAAGTTTTGCCAGATGCACCACGATCGATACTTGACAAGACCAGACATAGATCTGAACCACATGTCGATGGTATTGTTGGTTCAGTGCAAACGAATCCTGTTGATCAGTTTTCGAATCAATTGCAACAACTGTCAATACAACAGACAACGAACAACCAGACCACTAGTTCAACTGCTCCCCCTACTCAAACGTCAGATGTACATAGTGTGAAATCGACAAAACTGAATTCCACACAACAGCCTAACGGAAAGAAGAAACAATGAAAGAAGGGTAAGGGGGATAAGAAACCTACCAATAATGTTGGNNNNGGGGGGGGGGGGAACACATAAAAGAAAATGTTGAAGTATCCATTTAATATTTACACGGAAGACCATCCGACTCACCAGTGCCTTCAGGTTACAGAGGCCCAGAATCTATTGGCACAGTAGTAGCCTACCATTTTAACGAATCCATTTCCACATGGGAAAAATTTAACTCAAGCCTCTTTGAGTGTGGAAGGGGCCAGTCAAGGACCCCCTCTGTCTTTGAGTAATCATTCACCATGAATGTGTCTATGATGAAAGGTAGCGTTGACATAACAATTAGGACACATGACTACAGAATGCCAACCACCTATGAGAAGGGTAAAGAATCCAAAAACCCACATCTTCCTCCCCATATTGAGAATACATTGGAAAAAACAATGACATGCATCCCAAAAGGTGCGTTCAAGAAATATTCCCACAACCCAAACGCAAGGGCCGCCCAAAACTAATGTGTGGTGGAGGATTTGTCTCAAACCCCTTAAGCAATGTCTTCTTTGGAAGTCCTCCAGAGCTGCCCTTCCTAGAGAAAGGCTCTGTTAGCTTCCTTAGGATCTGTTGAGACTTGTAATCCAGGAATGATCATGCTTGATACAACTGACTTTAAACCTCATCTTCCTTACCACATGGCGTTTCAGATAGTAGTGGCTTACACCACAATTTTTTTTACCGAGAACATTTTCTAGATGGTGGTTGATGAGGGTGCCTCAATATGCGTGATGTCTTTGGCATGTTGGAAGGCTATTGGCCAACCTGTTTTGTCTCCATCACCTACTCTTCTTACCGCTTTTGACGATCATTCATTACAACCACATGGAATCATCCCCTCTTACCCCGTGCAGCTAGGGGGAAAGACCATGTGCATCAAGGTTGAAGTGGTCAATGCGTCTCTCAACGACAACCTCTTGTTAGGAAGGAGTTGGACCTATGCTATGCAAGCAGTGGTTGCGACAGTTTTTTGGGTCTTTTTTTGTCCGCACGAGAGTTAGATCGTTTCCATTGATTAATTATCCTTCTCCCGTCCTAACCCTTCATCGGGGGTATCCACGGTCCCGATGATTGATAACCCTCAACCCAACATCGTCAACGTAGGGGTTGGTTTGTGCCCACCATTGATGGGTACTTTCAATTACCCACCTTCGACCGGTAATGTCCAGTCTATATCAGCTGTCCCCAACCAGCATAGGGTTGAAATATTTCAAATCTCATCGTTTCAAATGACTTACTATAATGATCCATGGAATCTTTCTTCCCCATCAGCTACGATGGAAGGGACAAGGCACCATGGCATGGCCATGCCTTTGTCCATGAAAGAAGTTGTGTACTCTATAGCCCAACAAGCTTCCGTTGACCCCGATTCGACTCCCACACAAGAGTTAGATCCGGTTCTCGAGCCTATTTGGGCTCAAGGTTCCCTCGATGAAACTAATTCTTTAGACTTGGTATTTCCCTCAGACGAGGTGATTATTGAGGCAATGACTAGTCTGGACTGACCCTGGGATGATCTCCATCACAGATCTTATTTTCTCCCAGAGTTAAGAAGAATTGAAGCAAGAGAATTCACTCTGACTATGATTGGAGATAAGGCTTTTCCTATCAATCCTTTAGTTATGAACACTGTTTACGCTGAGGGAAATATGGAAACCATTGCTAAAATGATACCTATTGATATCTCCAGAACCCCTGGTGTCGTGGAGAATATATTCATCAGAGAGAACTTCTCTCTCGAGGAGATTCAAATCTACACGGATTTATTTAAATAATTCTGCGACATGTTTGCCTGGTCTTACGAGGAAATTCTAGGCATAGATCCAAGAATCGTTGAACATGAAATCATGACTTATCCTGATGCCAAGCTGGTCTGGTAGAAAATTCGTCTGGTTAATCCAAATAAAGCAACATCTATTAAGGCTGAAGTAGAGAAACTACTCAATGCTATTTTTATCTACCCTATCCAATAGACTCAATGGGTGTCATATCCCATGCTAGTCAACAAAAAACAGGGTACAATTCACGTATGTACGGACTTTCGTGATTTGAACAAGGCCTGTCCAAAGGATAATTTACCCATGCCATTTATTGACCATATAGTTGATGAATGCGCAGGTTGTGAGGCCTTTTATTTCATGGATGGTTTTTCAGGATACAATCAGATACAGATCAAACCCGAAGACCAACACAAAACCGCTTTCATTTGTCCGTGGGGTACATTCGCTGATCGAAAAATGCCTTTTGGTCTGAAAAATGTTGGAGCTACTTTTTAGTGGGCCATGTCTTTTTATTTCCATGACCTCAAACACATAGTCAAGGCTTATCTTGATGATTTAGTGTCATGATCTCGAAAGAGAGCTCATCATCCCCCACACCTTTGACTTATCTTTGAATGATGTCGCTACTACCAGATTCGCTTAAATCCAAACAAATGTAGTTTTTGTGTAACATCGGGTCATCTTCTTGGTTTCATAGTTTCAACAAAAGGGATCATGGTTGATCCTCTAAAGGTTGAGGTGATAGTTCAATTGCCTCCCCCATGCACAATCCCTCAACTTCTGATTTTATAGGGAAAAGAGAACTTTTTACGACATTTCATCACAAACTATGCTGAGATCACAAAGGTTTTCATGTGTTTACTGAAGAAGGATGTTCCTTTTCTTTGGGACAAAGTCGCTCATTTCTCTTTCAAAGCATTGAAACATGCCCTCACATATACCCCTCTGCTTCGACCACATAATTATAATAAGGATTTCTTATTGTAATTGGTCGTCATAGAGTCGACCATTTTTATGGTCTTGGTTCATGAGAATGATTTTCTCTTAGAGTACATGATTTATTACCTGAGCCGAGGCCTGGTTGGACCGGAACTCAATTATTCCCATGTTGAAAAACTTGTGTTGGTAGCAGTTCATTCTGTCCAGCGGTTCCGTCATTACATCTTGTTTCACAAGACCATCGTCATTGTCATTGTGAATCCATTTCAATACGTGTTGGCACAATGTGTAATCGACAGAAAGATCAGCAGATGGATAGTTATCCTCTAGGAATTTGACTTGGATTTTGTTTCGGAAAAATCCAAAAAGTCATTGGTTGTCACAGAACTCATTTTAGAACTTCTGGTTGAATCAGGTGATGTTATACCTGAGGAGTCGCCTATTAAAGGAGACATGTTTTAGATCACATCTTCGGACCCCTGGTATAGAGATATACTATTCTATCTCTAGACTTTTAAGTGCACCACCTCTACTTCTCATGATGAGCATCGTCATATACGCCATCAGGCCAAGAACTATCTCATACTCAAGGACACTCTGTATCGTCGAGGTGTAGATTGCATCCTTCATCGGTGTCTCACTCATGAAGAAGTGGAAATTGTTCTTAATGACTGCCACATTGGAGCATGTGGCGGTCATCTATCTGGGTTTACAACAACCCAAAATATTCTACGAGCTGGTTAATTTTGGCCAACATTAATCAAAGATTGTGTTGAATCGGTCAAGAAGTGCCACCCATGTCAGATATTCTCTCGGAATATGAGGGCACACCTTGCTCCCATGTTTCCCATCATCATAGTTGGTCCCTTCACCAATTGGGGGATTGATTATGCTACATGCAACCCCCCTTCAGCATGGGGGCACCATTATATCATCGTAGCAGTAGACTACTTAACGAAGTGGGTCGAGGCTATGCCAACATTTAAAGATGATGGTGAGACAATAGCTCTCTTTTTGTTCAACCAGATAATAGCAAGGTTCGATGTCCCAAGAGAGATTGTCACTGACCATGGAAGTCACTTTCAAAATAAAATGATGTCCGATTTAATGTTAAATCTTGGGTTGAGGAAAGAACATTCATCACCCTACTACCCACAAGAGAATGGTCAGGTGGAAGCTGTGAATAAATACCTTAAGACTATTCTACAACAAATGATCAATTTGGCCAAGTAAAGTTGGCATTTGATGTTGTATTCGGCATTATGGGCCTACCAAACGTTTGTTAAGAATGCAACTAGTTTCTTACCTTTTCAAATCATTTATTGGCTGGAAGAAGTCTTGCCTATAGAGTTCCAGATCCCCTCTTTAAAGTTGGCAATACAGTTATTTCAAGACACTTCACCGCTTGAAAAACGTTCACTATATCTTGAGCAATTCGATGAGTAGCGTCGGGATGAATCCTTGGCTAACGAGGCTTACAAACAAAAATTCAAGTGTTGGTATGATCGGTTCATTCATCCTTGGATTTTCTCTGAAGGTGACCTTGTCCTAGTCTATGACCAATATAAGGACCCCTTGGGGGTAGGCAAGTTCAAACCCATGTGGTTCGGACCTTTCATCATGAAGGAGGTTCTAAAGAAGGGTGCTTATCGTCTGGTGGAATTTGAGGGAAATGCTTTGGAAGAGCCTAGAAATGGGCTCTACCTCAAGAAGTATTACTCATAGGTGGGTCACCTTGGGTGACTTCTTGTACATATGTATAGTTCTTGTACATTTTTATCCTTTGTCTTTTTGGTTTTATGGACGTGTCATTTTTTATGTCATATTTTTCACTGTGGTAGATGTCAAGTGAATTAGAGGTGTTAGTTGGGTTTGCGGACAATGATAGAAGACACAATTGGAGGCTTGCTTTCGCAACTTCGGTCATTTTCACACCTCAAGGCCAGTTTCTATCTTATGGAGGTATCTGTTTAGGTGATTCCACAAACAATGCCATTGAATACAATGCAGTCTTAGAGTTGCTTCATGACGCTATGTCGCAAGGTATCTCTCACCTCTGGGTCTACTTAGACTCTCATCTAGTTGTGTCCCAGTTAAATGGGGTTTACCGCATTTACAATCCTACTCTACACCGATGGTTCGTTAAGGTACGTCTCTTAGAATGAATCTTTGATTACATTATTTATATCCATGTTCCTAGGAGATTGGATCAAATCAAAGATACTCTAGCTAATCATGTATTAGATTGGCATATTGCACACATATAAGGAAAAGCACACACACGCACATGTAAATACATTTGTAAAATAGATGTAATTCATAAGATGTAAAAATATGTAAATGCGCATATATATATAAAAAAATATCAGAGTACATGGGTAGGCGGAAGCACCTCAAAAACATGTCCAGTAAGAGTCATGGGGCTTATGTCCTAATAAATATACAAAATGTTAAGCTTTAATATTGTCTCACTACCCCTTAATTGGGGCATATTATATTAGTAATGTTATTTTATTTATGTCGACTTTAGGCCATTAGTTGTAATTATACCTCCTAGTCTCCTAGATATACCAAGGAGACATTTTCGTTTTGAATAATCTTGTACTTGAACATTTAAGTGGGGTAAAAGGAGGTTGCCCCCTAGAAGAGGCTTATTATCTGAAATTATCTCTTTTTCAAGGCGTTGAGTACTTTTTCCAAGTTTTTTCTATGCTATATTGATATTTGGTTCTTAACATATGGTACCAGAGCTCAAGGTCTTGGGGTTTCACTGCTACATCTTAGAAACCTTGGAATTTTCGCTATAACTTTTCTTATACAACGTTTCAGAAGGAACAACTTGGAGGATATTTAGTAGATAGATCAAGGTATGTTGGGTTCAAAATTAAGCTCCTGAGGCCTTATAATTTTGGTGATACATCCTGTACAAGATAGGGTTCTGGAATCATCCTGAACTGAGTCATTGCGGAATTTTTGCTATAAACAATTTTTTGTAACATTTCAGACCCTAAAATTCGGAGGCTATTCAAAAAAATGAGTAAGGTATTTGTGGTAAAAATTTCAGCTTCTGGGTCATCTTAAATTTGTAGATACATCCTGTGTAAGATAGGGTATTTGACTAGTCCTATTGACTACTCTCAAGAAGGTGTTCCAGGTAAAACAATCATAACTTCTTCCTAGAGTATCCAAATTGAGTGGGACTAGTTTCATTGGATTATGAACAATCTATAGTATTTATGGTGCTTGTTTCATAATTTAATATCAATTATTTTGTGCGCAAAACGCTATACAAGTGAGATCTCCTGGAAAGGCCAAAAATCGACAAGTTGTGGGGAAGTTACCGTAAATTCCACTTGGCACATCCAATTTTGATCAGACCTGTGGCATTGCAGAGAATAAATATCATAGAACTACATAAATTAAATTTTCATACCTAGAAGGGCCAAAACTTGGGAGATACAACAGAAGAAAGACTGTCTAGCAGAACCACATCAAAATCAAGGTTCAAAAGTGATACTTGGCCAACATGCCACCCAAAAAGGGAACTTCTACACCAAATAAGCCTCTGGAAAATCCTACTTGGACTCTTGATGAAGGTGAATAAATGCATAGGGACATAAATGATTTACAAAAGAAGATAGTAAAAAAGGATGAACTACAAGAGATGATGGAGGGTTTAAAAGGGGATATCATGGAAGTATTGAAAAATTTCGTAATAGAAAAGACACCTGAAAGTGAAAATGCATCCCATGAAATTCATGACGAGGACACAAGGAACATGAATCAAGAATGGAGAAACTCCAACTTTGGTTTGAATACCAACCACGTTCCTAATATTGATATGAGGAAGTTTGATGGAAAGGACCCAATCACATTGATACTTTAGATGGAGCAATTCTTTGATCTCCATAATGTGCCACATACACAAAAGGTACGAATTGCTTCATTATATTTAGAACCCAATCAATTTGTATGGTATCGATGGATTTGTTCTCTCAAATCACTTGTCACTTGGACAATTTTCACGGAAGAAATGATAGCACACTATGAGGATACAAGGAGCAATACCTTCTTTAGCCAATTGATAAATCTCAAGCAAAAGGTTTCAGTTACCGAGCACATT
>SNQJ01S0008724.1:116276-143386 GCA_010110895.2 Picea sitchensis
AGTAATGTTATTTTATTTATGTCGACTTTAGGCCATTAGTTGTAATTATACCTTCTAGTCTCCTATATATACCAAGGAGACATTTTCATTTTGAATCATATTGTACTTGAACATTTAAGTGGGGTAAGAGGAGGTTGCCCCCTCAAAGAGGCTTATTATCTGAAATTATCTCTTTTTCAAGGCATTGAGTACTTTTTCTGAGGTTTTTCTATGCTATATTGATATTTGATTCTTAACACAAAATGTTCTCTCAACACGTAAGTAGTCCAGCCTAGCTAAGGGCAGGTCCTGTTGGCCCTACCGTAGTGAAAAATAGTGTTTTCCAAACACCAAAAAATATGGACCTAGGTTAATGGCACCCAAAAAACATGAGGTTGCATCGATGGTAGAAGATCCTCGATCTCTGCCATAGGGACTATACAAGTGAGTGCGGTGATGTTCTGCTCCACCCGTCTCAATACTCTCTCAGCCTCTCGGGCTAGAGGCCCCCCTGCTGCTGCTGTTGGTCCTACCTCTAGTCGAGGACACCGCTTGGTCCTAGAGAAGTCTACTAGATGCATTGGTCCCACATCTGTACATAATAGATACATAGTTGTCAGATACTCTTGTACACATAAAAATGATGTATATAAAAAGAAATAAAAATTAAATAAGTTTGAAAAAAAAAATCACCTAGCTCTCCTCACTCTGCTCCGGGAAGTACAAGCATGTCAGGATCTCTAGAAAAGTTGATCCCGGCATAGGGGTAGTCCTCTATAGCTGGAATCTGGCAAGACCACTAGTCAAAAAATTTATCATCGAAGGCCTCAATGGTCCTCCCTCCCCCCTGTCACGGTAACATTTCCTCCCATATACATAATGTTGGGAGTGAGGCCTCATGCCCTCGTATCATCTCTCGAGGACCGAGACTGGGTACCCTCTCGAAGAAAAAGTAACATAAAATAGTCCCAAACCCAAAGTTTCGGTGCTCCTGTATCTGACACTCTGTTAGCTGTCTCTTCATGCAATCCAGCATGGTTGTGCTCCAGTAAAAAATACATGCATTTAAGCACTATACTTCACAATGCATGTGCGCTCGGGAAGCCTAATGTAAAGTCGTGGATCTAGTGATCCACCCAATGAGAAGAATTATCACTTTCAGTGATAGGTTGTTGATCTTGTGTGTGGGAACCTGAGAACCTACTTTCTTAGTACCAACCTCACAATGGAGTCCAATCAACTCCTCAATGTTGTGAGGCCCAGGGGGAAAAGTACGCAAGTTAACTAGATACCCTCTCCTCGAGAGACCACTCAGGAAGTAAATGTATTCAGTCGTTGGATTCAATGATTTCCCCTTGAGCATAAATGCCTCTGCATCAAGATGCTAGTAATCTATCAAAGAGTTCAACAACCTGGGTTGTGCCCTCATAAACGAACACTGGAAGAATTTTAACAACCCACATTGTGATAAAACAACGATATGAATAGGGTCTTCTAAGACCAAAAAATAAATCTCCTCATGCTCCCTCTCTCTCCAATGAACATACATCCTGCAAAATGACAAAGTCATGCGGAGTTAACTCTTGCCTTTTTATTTTTTCCATTGATTGGAGGGTGTATGTGGGTTGTCTTGGTGACAGTTGCATGTGTACGCGAGAAAAATATTTTCTGCCCACATGCACATGTGGGTTGTGCTTGGACAACCTGCTTACATGCAGGGCCAACCTCTTTAAAGATCAGAGCCCCCCCCAAAAACAAAAATAAATGCAAAAAAGGAAGAATAAATGCAAGAGGGGCTAGTTTGTACTTACTTGGTCCAAGCAGAAGTTTGTATCATCCACTGAAGCTCCTGGAATAAACTCTTTTGGAAAAGGGATGTTTTTTGACATTTTGTCAATTCTCAAATTAAAATAGTGATAATGAGATGCCAGCTTCTATTTATAGAATTTTTGGCCTCTTTTTGTCATTTTTTTGACCCTTTTGTCATTTTTTCTAGCTTGAACATCATTTACTATGGTTCTTGAGTTTCTTGGGGGATGTTACGATAAGTGTTACTTTGGGTATTGGGAATTTTTTTGAGAGTTGGGTCATTTTTAAAGGTCTTTTGGTAAAAGGTCATTTTTCCAACTTTGTGCATGTAAGATAGGATTCCACCTCCACTTGTTGCACCTCATTGTATATTTCGCTTTGCCATAGGATCGATCCCACCAAATTGCAACATGGAACCCTCACTCCTTCTCTAGACATGTTGTAATTTAGTGGTAGAGCCTACCTTCACATGGATGCCCTAGGTATATCTTGGTTTCATTTTGGTGTCCATGTCATCGTTAATGATTATAGGCTCGGGAGTCCTTGTTATTTGTTCATGATTACAAGTTTGAGCCTCACTTGCATGATTCATTATCACTTTTGACCTCACCCTCAGGACTCCCAAAAACAATGGGTCTTGTTTTAATACCTTTTCATAGCCTCTAAACATGAAAATATTGTCGAGTGATCTTGTTTCCCTTCACACTCGCCAAGCTAAAATTCGAAGGCACGTCTGTCCGATGGTAGTTTACCCCTATTTTGGTCTAGATGGTCAAATGTATGAACAAAGGTATACTCTAGAAGCTTCGGTTCTCTAGAAGAGTATTCTCAGGTATAGATTTAGCCCTTTTTCGGGTCTGAGTGACTAAATTTACGAAAAAGGAACCCCCATGGAGTCCATAGTTAAGCTCTTTTTAGACTCCCTAAAATTGAAAAGATGGTCGAGTGACCTTGTTTCTTCACACTCGTTAAATTGGTCCAGAAGAACATCCCTTATAGAGTCCATAGTTAACCTCTTTTCAGACTCTTTAAATATGAAAATATTGTTGAGTGATATTGTCTTTGTCACACTCATTAAAATGATATTGAATAGATTTCTATTCGGTGCTAGTTTACCCCTTTTTTGAACTGAATATACTACCTTCGAAAAAGGTACCCCAGTGGAGTCTTCTTTTACGTTTTTTCAGATTCTCTAAAAATGAAAAACCATCGAGCTTACCTTCTCTGGGCTCGTTAAAATTACATCAAAGGATGTTATCATTGTGTCTTATTAATCACATTTTCATTCCCGTGTCTTTAGCCCAATGTTGGCTCCATGTTTCTCCCAACCAAACCATCTAAAGCATGCCTTATATGCAATCCTTGTAGCACTTTTCCCCTGCATCTTGACACCTTGACCCATGAAGGATTTTTCTCGAGTGTCCTTTTCCTACATATGTCCCCTTGCTCTGAGCACCAATGTGTTCCTTGCGCTTGGAACTAGTATGTTTGCGACACTCGATCCTCCTTTGTAACGTAGCATTCTTTTATTCTTTTTCAAGCTTCCCAAAATTATTAAAAAAGACAAAAAAATCAAATATACCCCAAAAAGTGGAAGGGAAAAGAATTTTCTTTTTGTTGACAACACAATGAGTCACCCTTGTACAAAGAAAATCCTTTTGTTTGTTCGTCAAATCTCTAGGATTCAATATGACCTTAGGAAGATGTTCTTGCTACATAGAGATGTGTCCTCCTCCATTTGGTTATCCTGCCAAACATTTGGAGAGTTCACGTTGCCCACTGCATCGTGAACTTATGTCAAGTCCATGCTGCCCGAGTCTCATCTTTTGTCATGCTTTTGTCCAAGGGAATTTTTACTAAAATTGAGTCGGCCCTTCTATAGTTTGTCTCTTGTTCTCATGCCCAACCACCCCGAAAGACCAATCAAGTCCTTGTTCGAAATCAATGAAGTTCTCTGCCTGATCATCGAGATCCTCTTGTCTGTTCCCGACAAGCCGTCAAAAACCTATGAGTAGTGAATTTGTACACTAATATTACACTCCTACCTGACTTTTGAATATTTTTAAGTTGTTGCTCGAGCTCTGAAGATCTCATCTCCAGCCATCGGGCGTCTTTGGCTGCTTAAAGACAGATACTATACATGTATATATTTTTGATTTTGAGATGTAGATCCGCTGTGTACTATTCATGGCTACACTTTATATAGTTATATGACATGGATCTGCAGTGTATTTGATTGGCATAAATGATTTTATTTCATCCCGAGCATGGGTATGCCCGCCTCGGTGAGACAAATTGTTATTTTTCAGATGGAACCTCTTGAGATCTGGTCCCCGGGCTCACTCGATCCATACATTGTTGACTATTTGTAACGTATTTTGGCCATCAGATTCTCTTCTGAACTCACACATTATGGGGCATCTTTTATAACCCTAAACTACACCAGACATGCATACCTGACATCAGGCCATCTTACTTTCTATCTTTTCAAAGCCGTCATTGAACAACTCTTCTAAAAACTATTGTTTTGAAGGTGTACATGCCCTACACCACTACTTCCTACGTACACATGCTTGCTGCACCACTACAACCCGCGTACACTCACCAAAAATCATGAAAAATGAAAATTGAAAAGGGATACTGGTTTACAGGCTGTTACTTAATCATTTGAATGCCCATATCTAGTCACCCCAACCGTTACTATCTCTTTTGGACTATAAAATAAGGTGTTGGGGCCCCATTCCAGGAAGAAGCACAAGAGCATAGAAACTCTGCCCATTTCAACATTCCCTCTTTTCCCCAATATTTTGCAACCACATTGTGAGTTTGAGCCATAATTCCTTCTTCCTCCTTTGAAAATCCTCTCCATTTACCTAGAGAGAACTGAAGAGGAGAAGAATACATGGAAGCAATTGGTGCATGGTGAAGAGGAGCCCAGGACCAAGTTTGAGGAGCAGTGCTAGTCTCATGTTGTAAATGAATTTTGTGATATTAATATAAAGAAGTACTTTTTCCGTCTTGCCAAATGACGTCTTAAATCTTTATGATTTGTTTACATTTCTTGGTTATGATGTCTAACCCACTAATCCATATATAGAATGCATTCTTGTAGTTTTTTGTTTTTATTTCTGGTGAATGCAGGTAAGCCTTGGGAGGAGACTTGTAGTAAGGAAACAACTGAGTGCAAAGGGATCGACACGGGACATGTAGTTTAAGGTATGCCTACTTGATCCCTATACTTTTTATTTTATGTATGATTGTGGGGTAATGTTGGGATAGTTGATAAAAAGTAGGATACTTTATATGGTTAGCTCTTCTTGCACTTTAGAACCCTGGTGTCGTCTGTAGAGTGCTTTTCCTGCTATAGCAGGAATGACGGGGTCCCCTTCCGACACCTGGAGGAAATCCAAACAGGCCCAAGTGTCCATGAACTAATAGACATTGATGAAATCACTGAGTCAGACAACCCTTAAATCAAAATGCCATAGGTTGGATCACCTGGGGGTGTTTCAGATCAACCAGAGACAGTTGGAACATCAGGGAGAGCAAGTGTACCAAACCCCCTCAGTGAAATGATAAACATCTATGATGATGAAGAGAGCCTGGAGGTCTCCATGGTGACCCTTGTATAGATCATAGAAGAAAAGGAGCGAGAGAAGGCATCTTCTCCAGCTCCTGATGCTCAAATTTTCCTTCCACAGAGTGAACAAGAGGTCGAAAGTGTATTAGACACTAAGCTACCTGATGCACTAGAGACCCAAGCAGATAGTCTTAAGGATGAGCCAGGGTCGCGCGAACAAAAGGAATAAGATCCACAACTAGAAATCGATGTCTCAACGACCGAAAAACAAGTAAGTACCGAGCTTACCCCCGATGCCTCAATTTCAATTGGTACTCAACTTCTTGATGAGAAAGAAACATAAGCCATACTTTCATAACACAGAGAGGAAGTTCAAGAACCCAGTCTTGAAAAAATATATACCATTGGAAGCCTGGGAAATATGCTCACCTGGAGAGATCAACAAATTCCCGAACCCATGGAAGAAGTTGCTAACATACATGCCATCTCTTATGACTGGAAAAGAAAAGATATCATGCAAAGAACAACCAAGAAGAAGAGGATCACTCTAGATCTCTCCATCCTCATCACCACGGAGGAAAATTTGATAAATACAGAGCATGCCAAAACATCCAAACTTATCGGCACAGGGATGGAAATCATAGATGCCACCCTAAACAAAGAAAAAAGGGATGAAGAGAAGCTAGTTGCTGCTCTGAAAGAATTGGAACATTTGCTCCACTTGGCGAAGTATTACAAGGACACCACACTATCTGCAGTGTTCCTAAGGAGTGAATTCAAGGAGGCCTATAGTAAATTTACAAATGAATGACACATGTTCATTGCAAGGATAAATAATCTTCAAGAAGACACCCTCATGGAACTGGTGATGTGCAAGGGTATGGAGAGGTGGTATGAGAAAGCACACCAAGCCGTGGAAAGGATCGACTATATCAGCGTGGTGCAACAAGTGTGACCGAAGAGAATGACATTCGGGTACTAAACGAAAGCAGCATCGACCGCATAAGGAAATCGACCAAATATTAGGTAAATATGGCTTAGCAACCTCATTAGGAAATCCAAGAGAAATGGGACGAGTGCGAGAAAATATGGACCAAGATCAACTGGGCAATGAGAGACATCGACCTCCCCGAATTCGACACACCCGATCACTTTGTCCACTTGCACAACATAGTCAAATCACATGCTGAACAAGAATAATCATGGGTTGAGGAAATAGAAAAGGTGGTCAACATGGCACCAGGGAAGGTGCAACAGTTCATGGAGCACCCGATCAAAGCTCGAGCCATGTTGCAGTAGTTAAGTGCCAGAATAGTCAAGTATGAGGCACATGCAATAGAGATACGAGAGATCCTTTCGGCCCCATTGGAACAACATAGATTCCCATATGCTAACACATGCGAAGATCTCTTCATCAAGTGGTTAGAGTATGAGAAGAGTCATCCACTCAAGTGAGATCATTTGATGACTTTTTGAAGACTGATAGAAGAAAGTGCCATGTGGCAAATTTTGTTTTACTTAGCGACACTTTAATAGTTATTTTTAGTTAATAGTATGTTATAAATAGAGGATCGACCTATTAGCAAGAGGTCGATGGTTGTTGCAAAGACCCTCATTTCTGGATTTTGTAAAGAACTATTTTGGAGCTGCCTTAATTGAGAAGTCTTGTTTAGCACCAGAGACAAGTTTATATTTTTTCATCAAAAGTGTGTAAGATTGGATGTGGAGAGGAATTATTACTGATTTCATCTCGTGAATGGATGGTGTAACAAGTAAGAGCTTCTAAATATGTTGATAAGTTATCTGATTCAATGTTTTATATTTCTTGTCTTTAATGATGAAAATTAAATCGTTGTGTTATTATGTGATTGATGATTAGAGTTAAGAGAATTATTTTTCTTGCCATCATTTATTGCATATGTGTTTTCTTCTGATAATCACACCTCAGTCAATAATTGGAACACCAATAGGTTAATGTATTATTACTAGGATTGTGGTAGAGAATTGTTGTCTACATGCCAGAGTGAAAAGGTTATCCCAAGCTCAACCTTCTCTAGTAGTTAAGCTTTTCCCACTTTGTTACCTAGTTGGTTTATACCAACTCTTATCTTGTATCGGTCCCACCAATAAGAGAAAATACAAAAAAGAGAATGTCCGAACTGAATGAGAAGCCTTCACCAGAAAATGTAAAGCCCATCGATTAATTGGTTAGACCACAAGATATGGAGAACCATTCCACCATTAAATGATGTAGAGTCTAATTGGGCCTCGGTGGCAGGTTTGGTTCCTATTGTTGAGTTAAAGGGATTTAGGGAACCTCAACAGAATTTGATCTAGAAGGAGGGCCTGAGAATGAATGGATGAATATATATTTAACATAATATTCCAGACAACTTGTAGATTCAAAACAACCCACATGCATGGTTAGTCATTCCCAAGACAACCCACACACACTGAGTACTCCTGAAAGGAGTAACTCACACCATCACGAGGAAGAACATTTGTTCCCTGATATACCCTATGCTCTTCCTCATGAGGAATTGAACCAATTCAAAAGAATCACAAGAGATTACACTCGAAAGATCGACTCATTTCCCTTAGCCCCATTACTTCATCGAAGAAAACAAATAAGAAGACCAGTGATTGAGTCCCCCGACCTGGTTTTTGTGCATATAGTAGAATACCTGATAGATTTATCCCTCACCAAAATCAAACATCCTATTAATATAATCCATGAAACACCAATCGACAACTTCTCCGAGCCTGACGATTTTTCAAAAGAAGAAGGGTTTAACTCAGGATCTAAAGACATGGAACATAACAATGACCATGATGAAGAAAGGGGAAACCCACCTCATAATAATCAACCTTGGTTGGCCAGAGATGCATTTTCCATCCCTGGACAAGTACATAACTTTCCTCGACACCCAAAGAAGTTACTCCCTAAATTTGACCCTGAAATCTTAGGATTTCTTGAAGACCATATCAAAAAATTCATACTAGCTGTCAGACTGATGAAAGTCCAACATGAATATGTAGTTTGCAGGATATTCCCATACACTTTCAATAATTCTTCCTCCACGTGGTATTTTAACTTACTTGTAGGATCCATAACTAGTTGGATGAAGTTTCAAAAGGATTTTACACATAAATTTGTAGAAGAAACTACTACAAGAGATTTGATGGCTAAGTTGTTCGCCACCACCATGAGTTCAAAGGAAAGGGTTAAAGAATTCAATCAAATATTCACCACCATCTTAAAAAAATTCCAAACCGAAGCTAAACCTACTCAGGAGTTGCAAATCGAAGTATATGCTAATGCTCTCCCAACTTCTATTTCCATGTTTGTGAAAAGGGATGCCAAACCAACCTTAGCTGATAATTTCGAAGAAGCCAAAATGATAGAATTCCAAATGAAGGGATGTAAAGAAGGCCATGTCTCATTAGTTAAAAAATAAGCTCAACCTCCTCCCAGGAGAGGAATACTGCTAACTAGACCCCTAGGGAAACAAGCATAACAAGGTCCCAAAAAGGGAATTGGGGACATAGATGACCTACAATGCATGGTCAAGAAGTTTTCAAATGAAATCATAGACATGAAGAGAATAGTAGGGGAGGGAAACCAAGGCCAGAGGCCCTATAAACCATTTAAAAAAATAAATCCTCCCTTCAAAGAAATTGAACCTCCCCCATCCAACTTAAACATCGATCTGGAAAATGTAGCATGCAACTCTTTCTGTACCTATCATGAAGATAATCACTCTGAAAGAGACTGCCCTCAATGGGTGCATGCCATGAATTTAATGGCCAACTGGTTTCTAGATGAAGTCTTCCTAACCAAACAATCAAGCGGATCAACTATGAATATTTCCGATCAGGAAGAGGTTGATCCACTCGAAGAAACAACCATGTTAATATAGGACCTTGATCTACCAATTCCCTCCGATGATCTATTTTAGGTTCAAGAACCACCTGCCGAAGTCTTAGCTATGCAAACATGAAGTAGGGGTCAACCTATCTCAAACGACCTTACTACGACCCTAACTTCAGGAGGAAGAACATCTCTTGATCACCCAAAAGCACATTTTTCTCCCCGAAGAAACCCTATAAACATCCATACACGAGAATTGCCAAAGCTAGACTACAACATAGTAGAAGACTTAAAAACATTGAAGGAAAACATATCATTCATGGACATATTTATAATCCCTTGGAAAAAGGACTTTCTATTACAAGCATTAAAAGTGGTAGAAAATATGACAACAAGCACTTACCAAGGAGGGAATCTAACTCCCGCATACCCAAGAAATAAACCATCTATGAACGCCCACTCTAAAGATAAGAAGGGAAAACCTTTTGTTCCACCGTTTCTTTTGACGTTTGAAGTCTTCAACAGAAACCTCCATAATTGTTTGGTTGACTCAGGAGCATCCTCCAATGTTATTCATGTTGGAAACACTGATTACACTGAGAGGGGGGGGGTGAACAGTGTAGGGCTCTTTTTCCCAAAATTCCTTAGTTAACAATCACCATTAACTAATTAATCATTGTTTTCATTTATAACTAGTTAAAATTCAACACATATCAACAACATATATCAACAATATATCATCAAAAAGTCATCACCACAAGGAACACAAAGAACACAAGATGTATGTACATTTTTCTTTTTATTACGGACTACAATCCTTGGGTTTTTTCAACAACAATTGAATAGAGTACAACTCTACAAGAGCACCAGCTCTATAATGCAAGAATCATCTTACACCCTCAGTACCAACTGAGATGAGGCAACAATCCTCAACAGATATCAATTTGTACCATAAACAAGTGCATCAACCATGCACCAACCTGTACCAAACAATCTGTAATCAACATGTACCATAAAAAAGTGAAAACAACCATGTACCAAGTATATACCAATCATGTGTCAACTACTCATCAATATGTACCAACATCATCAACTATACACCTCATGTATGTGCCAACTCATCAACTGCTTGTCTCATCATGACTAGTTTTGGATTAGTCAACAACCCTAACTTGAAATAATCATAAATTTGTACCTGTAATGAAAAAAGATCTGAAATTGATATACAATGTTCTTCAATGTGTTTTATGAAATTCCTCTAGGTGTCACTACTTGGAACCTCTTAGAAAGGAGTTATAGAAAAAATTGCATACCTTTCTAAATTTTGGCTTATTCTAGAGAGTGACCTTGTAGAGCGTGCCCCACATGGAATATTTGTTGAATAAATATAAAAATATTACAAAACATAATAAAAACTATAATATAACCAAAAAAATTGGTCTCACTGAAGTTTGATCTGTTATGAAGAAGTTATGACGTTTTTACCCGAAACACTTGTTTTAGACTAGTTTCAGGACTAGCCACAAACCCTCTATTCCACGAAGTGTATCTCCAGAAATGAAATGACCCACAAGATGAATTTTTTACCATAGATACTTGGATATGTTTCCTCAATGGAATATCAATCTCAGGGTCTGAATCATTATATAAAAAAATTTATTGCGAAAATGGTGAGATGACCTGTAAATAACATACCTTAGAAAACATCATGAAAATAATTTATCCTCCCTTGAATTCCGGCCCTCTTTTCTTCACCTTCCCTATGAAATTAGGCTTATATATCCTTTGGTTACCTCATTCACCTATATATATTCAATATGCTCAAGTGTTCCACACCAAAAATACTCAAGAATCTCTCACAAGAAGCTCTCCATCAATACTCCAAAAGATATTCTCACAAGAAGCTCTCCATTGATCCACAAAAATGATGATCTACAAGAGACCATTGCTATATTATTTATACTTTAATCCTCTAGGTCACTTAACCCATTTTTAGGTCACTTAACCCATTTCTAGGTCACTTAACCTATTTTTGTTATTTTAGGGTTAACCACTTTCCATAAATAGAAAGTTCTCCAATACTTTCCACTTCCATAAATAGAAAGTTCTCCATCACTTTATCATTTAAATATTCTTCTTGGATTTTGTCACCTTACTATCATTTCTTGATCCTTATTACTTCTCTTTATTATTTAAATAATCCACCTTGACTTTGTCACTTTACTTTATCATTTAAATAATGATTTCTTCTTTTAGGTCACTTAACCCATTTCTAGGTCACTTAACCTATTTTCCTCATTTTAGGGTTAACCACTTTCCATAATTAGAAAGTTCTCCATTACTTTATTGTTTAAATATTCCTTCTTTATTTTGTCACTTCTCTTTATTATTTAAATAATCCACCTTGACTTTGTCACTTTACTTTACCATTTAAATAATTATTTCTTCTTTTCAAGCATTTTGACTTATTTGACCTTGTGGGCTTCAAGCCTTCATATGGGGGTCTTTCAATTTTGTAAGGCCATAACTCTCAAACCATGGGGAGTTATGTGACATTCCACATACCACCGGAAATGGTATGGCAATAACTATCCATCTAAGATAGTTTCAACAACAAATTCATTGATCTTCATCTCATTATTCCACATACAAGCATGGGTCCTCCAACCATTCTTCTAGGATAACTCAATCCGCAAAGCATTTTCCTACGAGGGATTTCACCATAAGGGGACCAATTTGGAGTTCAACCATTTGTGCACCTTATCAATCATGATAAGACAATAATGAGTCATCTATACATTTTTCAAACAATGCATAATATACCAATGAAACCACATCGATCCATCTTCATCATGTATCAATGACAATTCATTGATCCATCTTCATCATATCAATAAAAACTCATTGATCCATCTTCATCTATGCATTCTCATCAAGGAAAATACATATTACATTACATCAATCATGAATCAATTAATCCTTTGGCATCAATCAATCACTTGACATCAATCAATCAAACCATTGACATCAATGAAAACATGATCCAACAATGCCATTGTCTATTTGAAAAAAATTAAATGCAGTCCCTCTCAAAAGACATAAACATGTTATACAATTAGACAGGACCCATGTGAAGGTCATGGGAGAACTCAAATATGTATTGATCAGAATAGCGATACACCCTAAATTTGCGCAATTAATCGACATCATCGTTGTAGATATCCCAAAAGATTATGGATTGTTATTAAGTCGATATTGTTCAGAGAAGTTAAACAAATACTTTAGTATAGAATGGGCTCACCTTTGGTTGCTATTAAAGGGGCACACAAACATGATTAGGATCGATAGGGAAAGATATCTAAAACATATTGTCACTGACTTAGAAACCCTCAATGAACCCTCATCGACAGATTTCCCTGTGCTTAGCAATTATTCCTGTGACTCCGACTTCAGGAATTTCTCCTCTCTCTCATTTGATGTCCCTCTTAATCAAAACTACAAAATGATTTTTCAAGAGAAACTGTCAACAACGATGAAAGAAATCATCTTTTGTCAAGAAACTACATTAGAGATCACAAAACAAACAGAAGGAGAAGTGGAAAGTGACAAGAAAGAGGAAACTGATAGGTTTTTCTCACAAGTTTGGACCTTATACTTTGATGGATACAAATCATAGGAAGGGTCAGGGGTAGGGTGCATCCTCATTGATCCAAAAGGTAAATGACATTTTATGTCCTGTAGACTTGAGTTCAAATGCACAAACAATAACGCTGAGTATGAAGATCTAGTAAAAGGGATAAATAAATCCATGGACCTAAACGTTAAAGAATTGAAGGTTTTCGAAGATTTTGAAATCATCGTTAGACAAGTAAGGAATACTATATATTTCAACTCCCCACACCCGAGGAATTATCAACAGGAAGTGCACAATCTAGTAGAGCATTTTGAAGCCTTTAACATTACAACGATCCCCAGAACAAAGAATATTCTTGTTGATTCTCTGGCCACCACTGCATCAAGGCTATCACCTCTATAAGATTATGAAGCCTCCTGGTCCACTGTGGAGCTACTCTACAAACCATCGCTACCTAACAATATTTCTAATTGGAAGGTATTTGAAGGAGATGAACAGATCATAAACTTCTTGACTAACCAGGATAATTTTAAATACTTGTCTATCGACGATGAAGTGTTTCAGGAACAATCAGTAGAAACCGATCCTCAGACAAATCAACCGATTGACAAACCTAGGTCTCACACGATACCGAAAGGAATAACCAATTTAGAAAACCTTTTTGACCTAAGGGAAAGATTTAAAGGGACAAACAACGCAAAGATGGGGAGTTCCTATCCCATGCACGAAACTATAAATCTAGGAACCCTGGAAAACCCCAGGAATGTAAATATGGGAAAGGCAGTATCTAGAGAGGAAAGGAAGTCCTATCTCAAAGTTTTAAGACAATATCAATATGTCTTTGCATGCTCCTACCGAGATATGAAAACCTAGGATACTCGTATCATTCAACACACTATCCCATTAAAACCTGAAGTGAAACCCTTCCAACAGAAGCTCTAGAAATACCACCCATCCTTGGAACCTCTCATGTGTCAAGAGTTAAAGAAACTCTTAGATGCCAAAATTATCTTCCAAGTTAGACACTTTGCATGGGTAGCAAATTTGGTTCTTGTAAGGAAAAAATATGGGGAGACCCTCCTATGCGTAAATTTTAGAAACCTCAATAGAGATTTATAAAAGGATAACTACCCAGTCCCAACAATGGAGCAACTCTTGTAGAACACATTTGGATCTGATATTTTATCCCTACTGGACGGTTTCTCAGGTTACAACCAGGTTCTAGTTTAAGAAGAAGACCGCTTGAAAACTATCTTTCGAACCAAGTGGGGAACCTTTGCTTATAAACGTATTCTCTTGGGGTTAATAAATGAAGGGGAAACCTTTCAGAGGGCCATGGATGTAGCATTTGAAGGAATAATGAACATATGTTTTGTAGTCTATTTGGACGACGTAACTGTGTATTCAAAGAATATAGAGGATCACATCCAACACTTAACCCAGATTTTCGAAAGGTGTAGGAAATACGATATATCCTTAAACCCTAAGAAAACTGTGTTCGGTGTCGAGGAAGGAAAGATGTTAGGCCACATTATATATGAAGCATGGATTCACATAGACCTAGAAAGGATTAAATCTATATCTCAACTCCCATTACCTCACAACAAAAAGGCTATGCAATCATTCTTTGGGAAAATCAATTTTGTGAGGAAATTCACCTTGGATTTCGCTGAAACTATCAAACCCTTACAAAAAATGATTCATAAAGATGTTGAATTTAAATGGGACGATGAACGGAAAACGACTTTCAACAAAATTAAGACGACAATATCTCAAGCACCTGTGTTGTGAAGCCCCATTTTTAGCAAAGATTTGTTCCTCTATACTTTTTCCTCAGACCAATTGTTAGCTGCAGTATTAACTCAAAAGGATGATGACAACAATGAGGCTCCAATATAATTTATGATCACTAACCTCCAAGGGATCGAACTAAATTACCCTGCTATAGATAAGAAGGCCTATGTGGTATATAAGGCAATAAAACACTTTAGATCTTACATCCTTAAGAACCATACCAAATTCATCATGCCTCACCCTACAGTCCGATCCCTATTTACTCAACATGAGATGGGTGAGAGAAGAGAAAACTGGATGGCAGTGGTCCAAGAATTTGATCTAGATATAAAACCTGCTAAATTGGTTAAGGGACAAAGGTTATGCAAACTGGTAGCTGAAGCCCAGGACCAAGTAAATGAAGACTCCAGATGGGAGAATAAATTGGCATTATGGTGTGGTGAAGCTTTGTACATCTCCCTAAAGCAAGAGTCTTGGTATGAGAAATTAAATTATATCCTGCATCATGGGACTTGCCTAGAAAACCTAAACCGTAGGGAAAGGAGAGCCCTCAAGTTAAAATCCACACAATATCGCCTCATAAATTCGATGCTCTTCCGTGTTAATTATGATGGGGTACTTTTAAGATGTATCGAACGTGAATATGCAGATAAAGTTCTGAAGGAGCTCCATGATGGTACTTCCAGTGGCCATTTCCCAGGAAACACCACCGCTCATAAAATACTGAAAGATGGCTATTATTGGCCTACTTCGTTCAGATATGCTCACACATATGCTAGAAACTATAAGACTTGTCAAATAAGCATGGGGAGGGAAAAGAGAGCAATTGTCCCACTCTAATCAGTGGCCATTTCTAGGCCATTTGAGCGATGGGGGTTAGATATCATAGGAAAAAATACACCAAGTTCTTCAAAAAAACATAGGTACATACTTAATGCCACTGAGTATTTCACAAAATGGGCAGAGGCCATCCCTCTGACTCATGTAAACGAGAAGATGGTGATCCAATTCATAGAACAACAATCGATCACAAGGTTCGGTGTCCCTTTTGTCCTTGTTTTTTATAATGAAGCTTACTTTTCTTCCACCTTATTGACAAAGTTTTCTCTAGAGAAAGGAATCATGATTAGATGCTCTGAAAATTATGATCCACAAGGAAACAGAGTGGCATAATCAACTAATAAGAACCTAGTGAGGATATTGAAGAAAATAGTTACAGACAACTAGAGGAACTGGTATAGTTCACTTCATAATGCCTTATGGGCCGATAGAGTTACACCTAAGGAAGCTATAGGGAATTCTCCATACGTTTTGGTATACGGACAGGAAGCCATTCTCCCAAACGGGCTATATCTTCCATCTCTTCAACTTGCTCAGAATTCAAGAGGACAACCCTCATTAGTCATATAATAAAGAATTGATACTCTCCTCATGCTGGAAGAAGAAAGGGAGAAAGAAAAATAAAAAATCATAGCTCATGAGTAGATATTGAAGAGGTGGTTTGATAAGCATAAGGCTAAAGAGAAGAGTTTTGAAGTGGGAAATTTAGTCTTGAAATGGGACTGAGCAAATGAGCTAAAAGGGAAACATTCTAAGTTTTAGAATCTATGGCTTGGACCTTTTCAGGTGGCTGAGAAGATAGGGGTATGCATGTATCGATTACAGAATCTCAGGGGGGAACCTGACACCCTCCTAGTGAATGACCAAGCCCTAAAAGAATATTTCCATTAAATATATATATATATATATATATATATTCTGTGTTTATGTTTACATGATGTTTATTTTAGATACGTCAATTGCGAAATGCATTTTTTTCGTTTTATCTGTTTCTATTTGTACTTCTGTGATTTTGAAGATTGTGTTTATCAAGACAATGGTTGACCTCAAATCATGCGATATGATGAAATATGTTCCTAAATCGTTTCTCATATACAACACAAATAAATGCTGGGGAACCTGCGGTTGTTTCGAAGGGCTCTTTATCTAACCTGCACAGATGAACAACTTGGAGAAATGCAGAAGTGTTTGCCTGGTGGTCTGGTGAAACCTTAAGGGAAAGATGGTAAGATGGAAAGGAATACATGTACCTCAGAGACATAGCTATCAATTTTCACCTTAACCATCTCATTTTGTAGATAACAAATGTCCTCCTCTCCCACTCGCTCAGGGTGTTCTGCCAAAACAAAAAAACAACTATATAAAACAAGTGCACAGTAAGAGAGGGTATGCAGATAAATCCTTTGGGGATATGGATGCTTGCTGGCAGTGGAGCAAGGTATGTGACGTTGGGGTGACTTCGCTAGGGCTATGGATGCTCGCTGGTAGCAGAGAAAAACTGTAGAAAATGAAAGAGGGTAACTAAAGGCTTAGTGCGAGTGAAGGCTTAATAGACTCTTGTCAAAGGGGATGCGAGTCAGGGTTACAGGAAACAAAGGTGGAATAAAGTTTGAAAACCACACAAGAAGACCCAAAAGCACCAACCGAGGAATTTCAAATGAGAGGATAAAATAGGCTCTGATTAAAAACCAGTCAAGTTCTAAGCCAACTTTTTCATCAGCCAAGCCCGAGGGAGGAACACAGTTTCTACTTTCACCCAATAAGTTTCCAGTTGTCGAGCACTCAACACACCCTAAAAATCCTATGTCATCTTTTTACTTTTTGGGTACCACTTGAATCTCAGGGATGATTTTAGGGGCTAAATTTCGCTCATGAGCTAATTTTCCATGGTTTTTCCAAAAATGAGATTCGCTATTTTAAAAATGATTCACCCAAATTCTATAGGATAAAATTATTTTACCTTAAAAATCGCTAGAAATTTATAAAAACTATATAAAATACTTAAAAATTTGAAATTTTTTACAAAAATATCGCCAAACATTTATAGTTGACATATGAAGGATTAGTAAGATTCACCAAGGTTTCTACATTTTAAAATAAATTTCCATCCTTAAAATCATCCCTGCACTTGATCTTTGTATTTTCTGATTTGACTTCATTTTGAGAAATGTTTGGATTTTCTTATTATCTTGACTCTCATTAGCTTTTCAGGTCTATTTGAACTTATGAAACCCCATGAATTAAAAATCATTAATGCCTGAATAAAGAATCAAAATCCGAGAAACTTCACCTGACACACTCAATTTCGGCATCGAAAGGAATTCAAAGATGGAAAAGAACCACTCGGGAAACCTTAGTCATCGAGCATCGATCTTCATCGGTATCGACAAAAGGAAGTTTTGTTTTACGACAAGTATTGCATAAATATATTGCCGATAGTCGATCCCCTTCGGCATTGGTAAAAGACGAGGGGAATAATTGTTAACCAAGAAAGAAAAAAGATCACCGATAACCGATGCCCGATGTGCTTATCGGAACCGGGGAAATCCTAAAAGGATTACCACAGACATTCTGACCACACTAAAAGATACTCTCGATCATCGATCCATGATGTAGTTTTGGCATCGAGACTTTTGCGAAGAAGTTAATCTAAAGAAAAAAAACATGTGATAGGTTTATCACCAATCGCCAACCCTGGATATGTTTTTGCATCAACAAGCCAAGGTTTTTTTTAGAATGCATAACTTAAGGAAAGTCCTGACTCCAATTAATACAAGAAAATTAGGTCACTCGTATTCAACGCCATATGTATTTTATAGATTGGAGAACCATACGGTCTAGTTTTACCCTTAGTCATTCTTGGTTCCCTAGGTCCAAGTCACACCTCCGAGTCAACTTTTCCACAAAACAATTGTACGATGATATTGATCGACATCATATCTTTTGCGAGAGAAATCAACGAAAACGTTCAAAGTGCATCCCCGATTCCTGATCCACTCACTAAGAAAGAGACACAATGGGATGTTTTAGCATTGGATACGATTAGATTTTGAGAATTTAAGGGTCTAATTAATACCAAATCCTGCATTAGTTGCTACCTCGTGCACAAATCAAAACAATCATTTAAAATCACTGATAGACCACATCACCCCCGCGCCTCCACTGCCAACCCATGATGAATTTAAGTTACAGATATTCAGTGAAAGATTTTTTTAAATTGCACTCATCGCCCAATTTGAATGGATGTTTTGACAGGGTAAGTTCTTCACTGGTTTAAATTCTCTTGATCCATTGTAAGAAAAATAATTCTGCGCGCAAGAAAATTTAGAGCATTCAGAGAAGCAAGACGAGCAATTCGAAAGTTGCAGAGGTCCCATGAGTATTAAATAACCAAGTTTAGAAATTATGTGGATTTAACATGTTTACACTTCATATATTTTTATCCAGTTTTGTTCTTCACACAGTCTCTGAAGGTTTAGTTTGATTGTAGGAACAATTCCTCCAAGAAATCCAACAACTAGACGATCGTCAAGGGTGCCAAAGATGAAAGAACTAGAGTTAGGTGAAGGCTCCTCTCCAAGGGTTGCAAATCAATTGGAATTCACTCCAAGACCGAAGCATGTCATCAAAAAAATGATGAATAAGGTTTTTAATCAGCCTATGTCCTTTGGAGATACAGAGGAAAGCACAGGGTCCAAGGTGACACTCACACATTAGGGAGATCTCTTTAAGAAGATCAGCAGGGAAGAATACCCAGAATATATCCCACATAACAACACAGACGTTAGGGTGCTTGACAACGAGGTGTTTCTGAATATCCGATGGTCGTACATGCAAATGTTAGCAAGAAGAACCCTTGTCTTTCCCTGTATAGAACTTTTGAAGTGGCTCATCAACCACACAAACACACAGAAGTGTTTAATCAATGATGACAGTGGTGGGTGTGTCAGGGTTTTCCTTCCGGTGGAGGTCCATAAATATTATAAACTCCAAGACCCGAGGATTAACTGAATAAATATTTCGTTGTGAAGTTCTACGAGTGCCATGACACCATCCGGGTGATGGCCTCATGGTGGAGGGAAGAAAATAAATACACCAACCAGAGCATCGACTGGTACCATATGACCAACTTAAGGGAGCCATACATCTACTTTATGGCTCTCATCTATCGATTATATGGGGAGAAGGACTGCTCCATATTTTTAGAGGTGTGGATTCCCTTAGCTTACACAGTGGTGATTTTGGGGAGCGAATTCAACTGGGGAGCCATCATTTCTAGGAAACTGAGCATCTGTATACAACAGGCTCAGACGCCAAAGGAAGGAGAGACACTAGCCTTCTACATGGCTTCATATTTACTTTATGTCATGTGTGCTAGAAACATATTTGTCGGCATGAACCTAAGATGGCACATCACAGAGATCCCGGTTGATGTATATTTCAACATCCTATGGGAGAACAGGTACAAGAAATCTTACTCCCTCATCTGCGATGAATTCATCGCATGTATTTATTTCATTCTTTTTAAGAAATAATTCCCGATATTATCAGCCACGGCCAAAAAGATGATATAAAAAGTAGGCCATTGGTATTTGGATGAGCGTGATACTTACATCATGGTGTTCAAGGCTACCAGAGCACCACACCTCCTACCAACGCATGTCCCTGATCGGCTTGTAGTAGGGGAGATATGCTACTAGACCATCCTACAAGGATACAACGCCACTCTTGTCAAGGAAAAAAAGCAATCGTTCATACCTTATGGTTTCCATGTAGGATTCTACATGGTGAAAGACACCACTCAATCCAAACAAGAAGGGTTGAGACAATTAGAGTTTAGATTCCAGACGAGCCGATTCCACAAGAAAAATCCAAAGGGCTTGGTCTTGAAACATGCTTCTCAAGTGTTGTCCTATTGGCCATACACCCATGACAAACTTGAAGATGAATTCTTCACGGAAATTTCCCAAGACTGGTACGAGGTGGTGGCAAGGATGGCCAACCCAAAAATGACCAAGCTCAAAGCCATCATCCTAGATGAACAAGAAACAACCATATATCAATTGACTCAATTGGCCCTTAGATCCAAGGAAGAAATGATAGCGACAAAAGAAGTAGAGGTTCCCCTGGTAGCTCCGGTGTAGGATAAAGGTTTCCCTATGAAACATGACTCACGGGAAAGTTATTTTCTCATGATAGAATAGGTGCAATGAATAATTATTTAACTGCAATAAGACCCAGACCTCATATGAATGACGGGGTCCCCTGTCGACAACCCGGATGAAAGCCAGATAGGCCCAAGCGGCCTTGAACTAATAGACATTGATGAAATAACTGGGTTAGACAACCCTAAAATCACAACACCACAGGCCAGATCATCGAGGGGTGTTTCAGCTCATCTGGAGACAATTGGAACATCAGGGAGAGTAAGTGCACTGAACCCCCTCAATGAATTGATAAACATATATGATGATGAAGAGAGCTCAAAGGTATCCCTAGTGACCCCTGTACATATCATAGAGGAAAAGGAGCCAAAGAAGGCATATTCCCCAACTCTCAATGCTCAAATTTTCCTTCCATAGAGTGAACAAGAGGTCTAAAGTGTCTTAGACACTAAGCTGTCCGATGCACCAGAGACCCAAGCGGATAGTCCGAAGGATGAGCCAGGGTCAGGTGACCATAAGGAAGAATATCCACAACTAGAAATCAGCGTCTCAACGGCCGATAACCAAGTAAGTACCGAGCCTACCCCTGATGCCTTAATTTCAACCAGTACTCAAATTACCGATGAGAAACAAACAAAATCCAGACTTTTAGAACACATGGAGGATGTTCAAGAACCCATTCTTGAACAAATATATACCATCGGGAGCTTGGGAAATACGCTCACTTGGGGAGATCATCAAATCCTCGAACTCATGGATGAAGTTTCTGACATATATTCCATTGCTTACGACCATAAAACAAAATATATCATGCAGAGAACCACCAAGTGGAGGAGGATCACTCTATATCTCTCCATCCTCATCACCACGGAGGAAAATTTGATAAATACAGAGCATGCCAAAACATTCAAACTTATCGACGCAGGGATGGAAATCAAAGATGCCACCCTGGACAGAGAAAAAAGGGATGAAGAGGAGTTAGCTGCTGCTCTAAAAGAATTGGAATATTTGTGCTACTTGGCGAAGTATTACCAGGACGCACACAAGTCGTGGTGTTCCTAAGGAGATAATTCAAGGAGGCCTACATCAAATTTACAAATGAACAACACATGTTCACTGCAAGGATAACTGAGCTTCAAGAAGACACCCTCATGGAACTGGTGACATTTAAGGATATGGAGATGTGGTACGAGAAATCACACCAAGCCATGGAAAGGATCGACTATATCAGTGTAGTGCAACAAGGTCGAGACGTCGAAGAGCATGACATACGGGTACTAAACGAAAGAAGCATCGAATGCATAAGGAAATCAACCAAATATTGGGTAAAAATGGCTCAAGAACCTCATCAAGAAATCCAAGAGAAATGGGCCAAGTGCGAGAAAAGCTTGACCAAGATCAACTTGGAAATGAGAGACATTGACGTCCCCAAATTTGGCACACCCGTTGACTTTGTCGACTTGCGCGACATAGTAAAATCACATGCCGAGCAAGACTCATCATGGGCTGAGGAAATAACAAAGGTGGCCGACATGGCACCAGGGTAGGTGCAACAGTTCATGGAGCACCCGATCAAAGCTCAAGCCATGTTGCAACAATTAAGTTCTAGAATAGTCAAGTACCGGGCACAAGAAATAGAGATATGAGAGATCCTTTCAGCCCCAAAGGAACAACATAGATTCTTGTATGATAACACATGCGAGGATATCTTCCTAAAGTTGTCAGAGTATGAGAAGAGTCATCCACTCAAGTGAGATCATTTGATGACTTTTTGAAGACTGATAGAAGAAACCGCCATGTGGTGAATTTTTCTTTACTTAGATGGACTTTAGTAGTTATTTTTAATTAACATTATGTTATAAATAGGAGGATCGACTTGTTAGCAAAAGGTCGATGGTTGTTGCAAAGACCCTCATTTTAAGATTTTGTAAAGAACTATTTTGGAGCTGCCTTAATTG
Organism: Picea sitchensis; assembly: GCA_010110895.2. NCBI lineage: Eukaryota > Viridiplantae > Streptophyta > Pinopsida > Pinales > Pinaceae > Picea > Picea sitchensis. The sequence goes on from SNQJ01S0008724.1 coordinate 138,907, forward strand.
AGAATTATTGTTTAGGACCAGAGACAAGTTTATGTTTTTTCATCAAAAGTGTGTATGATTGGATGTGGAGATGAATTATTTCCGATTTCATCTCATGAATGGATGATGTAATGAGTAAGAGATTCTAAATATGTTGATAAGTTATCTGATTCAATGTTTTATAGTTATTTTCTTTAATGATGAAAATTAAATCGTTGTGTTATTATGTGATTGATGATTAGAGTTAAGATAATTATTTTTCTTTCCATTGTTTATTTCATATGTGATTTCTTCTGATAATCACACCTCAGTCAATAATTGGAATACCAATAGGTTAATGTATTATTACTAGGATTGTGGTAGAGAATCGTTGTTTGCATTCCAGAGTGAAAGGGTTATCCCAAGCTCAACCTTCTCCATTAGTTAATATTTTCCCACTTGGTTACCTGGTTGGTTTATACCGGATCTTATCTTGTATCGGTCCCACCTATAAGAGAAAATGAAAAAAAGAGAATGTTTGAACTGAAGGAGAAACGTTCACCATAAAATGTAAATCTCATCGATTAATTGGTCGAATCACAATATCTAGAGAATCATTCCACCATTAAATGATGCAGAGTATAATTGGGCCTCGGTGGCAGGTTTGGTTCATGTTGTTGAGTTAAAGGGATTTAGGGCACCTCAACGGGTCCATCAAATGGATGTTAAATTCACCTTCTTGCATAGATATTTACAAGAATAAATCTACATGGAAAAAAATCCTAAATATGTTCATAATGACTCTAGCCTTGTTTGTCTCCTTAAGAAATCTCTTTACAGTCTTAATAAATCTCCATGAGATTGGTATGCCAAAATGGACAACTTTCTTATTGACACTAGATTCTCTAGATTCCATTATGATCCTATTGTCTATACCATGAAAGTAGGAAGCCATCTCATCATATTTTTCCTTTATGTTGACGACCTTATCATTACTAGTAGTGAATCAAAACTTTTAAACCATGTGAAAACCATCTTTAAGAAGAAATTTGAAATGACAGACTTAGGGTTTTTGCACTATTTCCTTGGCCTCCAAGTTTTTCAAACCAATGAAGGAATTTTTATTTCCCAGTCTAAGTATGCTTGTGACCTTCTTCGTCGCTTTCACATGGATGATTGTAAACCAACCCCTTCTCCCTTCCAGTATTGAATCACGATTACTTCCATCTGTACTTCTCCCTAAGTTGATGCAACCCTGTATCGTAAGTTAGTTGGTAGCCTCTTATACTTGACTCATACCCATCTTGATCTTTTCTTTATTGTTGGTCTTGTTTCCTGGTATATGAAAACACCCCATGAAACCCATTGGAAAAAACCTAAAAGGATACTTCGCTATGTCCATGGTATAGTTCAGTTTAAGATACATTATAGTTCAGGGGGGACTCCTTTATTGGTTGGTTTCACTGATTTGGATTGGGCTGATGACCCTGATGATCATAATTTTATTGCAGGTTATGTTTTCAGCCTTAGTTCATGACCTATCACTTGGGCCTATAAGAAACACCAAGATATTTCATGTTCTTCAGTATAAGTAGAGTATCGAGTAGCAATAAATGCAAGTTAGGAAGCCTTGTGGCTTCGACAAATCCTTTCAGAGTTTGGATTCCAGCAACAACATCTGACCAAACTTTTGTGCAACAATCAGAGTGCCATAAAGATCACCAAAGAACTAGTTCAACATCAACACAACAAACACATCGAGATGCACATGCACTTCATCAGAAAGATCATTCATGATCAAGTTATTTAAGTGCTCTTTTTCCCTAGAAAATATCAAGTTGTAGACATTTTCACAAAGTCTCTTACATAAGAAAAGTTTTCCAAAATTCGATCTATGTTAGTAGTTCAAAAAGTTGTCATCAAGGAGGGTATGCTCTAATGCCTCCTTCCTTCTCCTAGTGTGTCAATACTGTAAATATTTCAATCTTATCCAAAGTTGTTCTTAAGGGGGGGTGTTAGGATATTTAGGCACTTAGGAGTTAGTTACGATCTACTTGGTCTAATGTGTCATTAGGTAAAAGTATGTTTCTTTATTGTGCATTATTATGCATTTTTAGTTAGGAAATCTGACGGTCACAATATGTTCTCGACATAGAGTGATATGATGGTTCATATTCTCCTTGATCTTAACAACCATTGATTCATGGATTAACAACCAATTGGTCCATGATATCTATTTATAGATAATGGAGGGTCATTTGTCAATGATCGATTATGAGAAACTCTCTTGTAAAATATATCTGTAATCTTTTTCTTTTGAATTAATAAACTACTCCAAGTGGCTGCATTGCTTGGGGCTGTGGATGTTTCCCCATAGTGGTTTTACCACGTAAAAACATCCATGTGTTGATATTTGATCTGGTTGTGTGAGTGGTTACTGAAGGTGTTTGTCATCTGTTGGAATACCTGTGTTGTTGAACATATTCTATATAAATGAAAAATTCTAACAAGACAATATAAAGAGTCTACCTCGTCCATACATTCGATGAAGACCACCATTGAGAACTTGACTCAAAGATTTATACATGCAACTTGTCCTCAACAACTAATATACACAAGCATATGGTGATAATATATAATGTTAGCACATACGATAATATAATCCATTAACATTCATAACAAATACACCCATGGAATAATAATTCATATATTTGCACGATATCAATTGGATGAGAAAATAGTATTTCTATTAGAAAAATGATCAACAAAAGTGTATCAGTGACAAACTTCTGTGTCAACATGTCTCGAAACTGAGAAATCAAGTTCCTTCTAGTTGGTCCTCCACCACTTCAATCCTCCACCAAAGGAAATATCATATATGAGAGACAATGAGGTTCTCCTTCAAAGAGGTAAGAGCTTGGGGGCTGAACAATGTGTTCAGACTTTAAAGGAAAAAGGGATGCAAACTCAATATGAAGTGAAAATTTCTCCAGAGTATCTTTTCTCTCAAAATTTGAATTGTCTCCTCTTCCACTATTTGGATATGTCCCATTTTATAGCCTTCGAATCGAACTTAAGGTATGAATCATAACATTTCTAGTATATGGAAGGTCAAGGATCATGGATCTCTTGACGTGACATGGAAACATGACACAATTTTTAATTTTGGGAACAAAACCGGATGTACTTGGGATGTAATGGTGAAACCTACGTATACACATGTTGTCTGACTTGTAGGGCACACATATGTGGAAAAATATGATTTTTTAGATCTAGGAAGTGGAAAAGGGGACTTCAAGTCTACATAGGGAAATGGAAATGCCTTCTGAGCAAGTTGGATAGGGTGAGGAAAAAATTTCTATAACATCCACAACCATGATGATGGATTTATTTCCAAATTTATGTAACTCCACAATGAGATCCATAGAAATGTCAATCCATAGAGTGGGTGGAATGGGTAAATGTTGTAGTTCTCATGTACTTTTCACTATTTCTCCCTTGTGTCATTGGAATAGGTCACATTCTACAACAAAAGTGTGCTTTTCCTTCTTTATTCCTTCCAAAAAAAATAAATGTTTGATCCTTTCATATGTTTTATAAAAACTGGAATGACCTACTACTAGAGATGCATGGAGTTTATATAAAAATATTGATTTAAATGTGGACTATTTGTTCAAATACAAACACCCTTTATAACAAATCTCTTAATTATGCCAAGTGTAGCCTTGATATGCATGGGGTGGAATTTGAAGTTGTTGTATTAGGCTGGAAATCTTGGGATATGTAAACCACTCTTTATGGACCTCATTCAACTAATATGCTATGATGAAGGAGAGTGGAAAGAGGGACCCTCCCTCTTCCTTGTTAGGGTCCTAATCTCACTAACCCCTAAATTAGAATGCTATGCATTACTATGTAATAAAGGCCATCATTAGTAAATACGACTATGTAATAGTGTGAATACCACTATTGTAAGAAGACTTACTAGAAGCTTCTGTCTACTAGAAATTTACTTCTCTAGAACGTTTTTAGGGGATAGAAGTAGTATATATAAAGGTACAAGCATTGCAAAATATGTCTTGTGGAATCATTTGTAATTTGAGCTTTTCTCTAATGGAGGTTTCACCCTAGAAGAGGAAAGGGAACAATGTTTCCATTGTCAGACAGTTGGCTTAGGTTGATGTATAGTTGGTATGGATTGTTGGTTATAATTGATATCAACCATTGGAGAGTGATATTGTAGATTGATGTCAACCCTTAGTGATTGATGTCAACCCTTGGAGAAAGTCTGATAGAGAATTCCGATAGCACAAAGGTTTGGGTAATGGACCCAATGTTGTTTCATGTATAATGGTATGAGTTTTAATATATTTGAAGGTAATACTATTCTATATGGATATTACATGTCATTCCATTTATGGTGGTATGTGGAACGTCACATAACTCCTCACGGTTAGAGAGTTATGGCCATGAGAAGTTGGAGAACCCAGGTTTGGGTAATGGACCCAAGTTTGTTTGATGG